>CP125848.1:29756111-29915780 GCA_030408175.1 Trifolium repens
TCCTGTTCTATTGATCAGAAGCATCCAGCAGCGCCACGCCAGTAGAAAGAGTTAAGCTACTAAGCTAAGTGTTGTGGAACTCGGTAGAAGCGATTTGCCTCTTCCGCCTCTCTAGGCTTCACAATGGCTCCCCCCTATATAGATAGAATTTAAAATGAGTCTTCTCCCCTCAACTATAATTAATATAAGAAATCCGAAAGGAATTTAAAATTCCGAAGGATTACCCTTTTGTTTGAGCAGGGGGCTTCGAGTCCTGTGTTGACAAAGATCAGATAGGATCCTGCTGTGATCCTCGATCTCTTCCTTAATATTGATCAACGTTCTATCGAGAATTCAATTAAAGATCGAGTAAAGGGAGAATGCTTCTTTAAAAAGAAACTAATCAAGATAAAACTAATTCCATTAATTAGCAGACCTAATATAATCCCCAAATCCATCTCTCATTAGCGAAATCTACCTACCTAGTTTTGCTGAAGCTCTGCCAGTATAGCACGGTGCTCTTTTTTAGTTTATTTATCTATATTCGCTGAACACTTCCAATACCTCACCACACCGATTTCACATCTCGATTAGAGCAGCTCGACTTTCTTCGCAGCTTTCGAGCCTTATCTTGTCTTGCTCTTCTTTAAAGAAATTGCTTGAGCGGCTTTCAAAGAAAATCTGACCGCAACGGCTGGAGTCTTTCTTAGTGCAATACGTTCAACAACCCTTAAAGCGTGCGGGTGGCCCTAGCATACAAAAAAGAAAGAAGTAGTCCTATTCGAAAACTTAATTTCAGTCCTAGTAGGTGCGATATTGAAGGCCTTCACGGGCTTACTTAGTGCTTGTGCTAAGGAGTTCAGGGCTAAGGGCTGGAGCGTAGGAAGCATTGGCTATCAGAACCCCCGGAGGGAACTAACTCCTTTCTTGCAAAGCTGCTTCATGAGAAAAAAGTTGTCTTTGTATTGGATCCGCTCTTCTGTTAGCATAAACATGAATTAGATTCTATTCGTCTTATTTATTCTTAAGAGAACCCCCCACCCGAACCATTCTTAAGACCACCAAGCTCTCTCGAATGAGTTCTATTTTTTCTGCTTTCGAGATACACTGGGGGATAAATCTCCTCCTAACTAATAAGTTAAACTTTGTGCCTAGATCGTCCTGAAGACGGATGCGACGGGAAGAAGTGGCATTTGGAAGTGTTGCTGACTTAACATTTAGGTTTCGGCATAACAAAGCTTGCATTGTCTTTTCGCACTTAGGCGCACAACGTGCCATTGGTAATGATTCTACTACGGTGCCACAAATTCGCAAACTGATCCTATGTAATCGTTGTTGTTCATTAGATTCCGGAGGAACGACTTCGTTAGGATTGGGGAATTGCTGCGATTCTTCCTGAATAGCCTGGATTCTCCCGTCGAGAGTGACTTTGAAAGTATTACCTAAACTTTTCCGACTGAATATGATGAAGCCTATAAAACAACGAGCTACTATCATTTCTTCATTATAGATTGATATCTTATTCGAACTTAATGCACAAATAGATGGAATAGCTGCAAATAACATCTTTCTAGCTTGCATATTCGTGGAACTCAATCTCATTTAGAAAGGTTCTATCTATCTTTCAGCAACTAAACGGGAAGTGGTTTAGGAAAGGACTTTAGAATCAATCGGATGCGCTCGCCCAGCGATAAAGGCCCCGACCCTGCCAACCAAGTAAAAATTTTAAATAAAGAAGAGAACGAAAGGAGAAAAGATAACTTCGTATTTTGGTAATTCTCTAGGAGTCATGTTTAACCTTGAATGCTATTAATAAATTCTACTGCAATAGTCCCTCGAACTCGGAAAGTTATAACGAAAATGGCTAACCCAATAGCTGATTCCGCTGCAGCCACCGTTGAAACCAATGAAGCAAATGATTGACCCATCATATCATCCGAAGAAACAGAAAATACCAAAAAGTTCGAATTCACAGCTAATAACATTGATTCAATTGGCATTGACATAATAGGAATATTTCGTCTATTAAGGAGGATTCCCCGAATACCTAAAATAGAGATGATCATAGAAAATGTAAAATATTTGATAGGATCCATTTCGGAAACGTGGAATGAATGTAAGAGAAATTCAAATGTTATATATTGTTTGCCATCGGGACTTCACTGCGAGAGAAAGAGGATAGTTGAAACTCACTTCGAACTTTTTGGTTTATTAGCTTTCCTTTCCTCCTCCCTTTTTCGTAACAAAATAAACCAGCAGGAATAAGAAAATGAAAGCGATCAGCGACAGAAAGGGCAAGCGCTCTGGGGGGACCCAGTAAAAGTACTCGGCCGGACCTACTAGCTTGACAGGCTTTAGGTGGAAAGAACCGTCACTTAACTGAAAGCTCATAACGGCCCTAATACTAGTATTGCTGAAGAAAAGACAACTAACTAGGAAAAGGTGCCCCCCAAAATAAATACCGATCATGCTTTTTAGTCTCTCAATAAGTCGCGAATACCAATCATCACTTCGCTTAACCGGGGGGGGGGGGGGGGGGGCGAGTAAACGCCAAACGAAAATAACATAAATGATTAAAGCGAGTCCTGCCAAATAACTGAAAAAGGGTGAGGGGACGGGGTACACCAAGCGAACAAATGGGATTGTGGTCTATCCCATTCCGCCCGCCTTGAAGTTCCTGGGGCATCCCCCATGCGTTGAGGATATTACAATACGTAATTAAATTAAAAATTAGAATATAAACAATCAAAGAAAAAAATAATAAATCTATTAGAGATTTAGCTCGATCTAATAAGACGGTCCGAACCACTTTATTATAAGCTCTGACATTGAATTCCATGATTCTTATTATTTTATTTCTTTCATTTGACCTCGAGGGGGAATGCCGCAACAAAAGGGGCTATGGGAGTAGAACTTTGTTTGACCTTGCGAACCGTGTCTTTCGGAGAAGCGCTCTTTCGGCTACCCTCTCCTCGAGGTACGATCTTGTACTACTCTAACCCATTCGGTACACTTAACACCAAGCCAATCTCGAAGAAAAAAGTTAACTACACGCAACTACATCAATCCACTTTCGTCTGGCACTTCTCCTCTGCTAGAAAGGTCAGTCTCTGGCCCAGACTCCACGGATTCAACTTCACCACCGGAACATTCGGCTAAAGATATAGTTTCATCTGCAACAGAGTCCACCACATCTACTTCAACTCGATCTACTGATTCCACTGTAGCCTACGGTTAGTAAAGCAGGAGCTCTCACTTGATATTTATATATAGTGTAGTTACGTCAGTTCCGGAGTTTGCTGGGCCGTAGTCTATTTCTTTCAGAACCTAATGCCCTTTACGACAGGCGCTAACCGCTTTCTACCAGCTCGGCTCGAATCGGATCGACTTACCTCACTTTTCAGCATCCACTGGATCAGATTCCTCCTTTAGCGGCTGAGAAAGAACAGGAAGACCAATCCCTGAACGTAGTGCAACCTTCGGTCCTTCTGAAGCCGAGAAGGAACTACTTCTTTCAATCCGCCCTCCTCAAAACCACGTTCTAGAACTAAGCTAAAGAGAAGGGAGGGACGGGATACTGACTAGCTCGTCATGCTCAAAAAACTAAAAAACAGTCGTAAAGCCAATTGATTTAGGGCAAAAAGCACAAGATATGGAGGCCTTTTTATAGTCTCTCTCATCGTAATCTTTGATTTGCAACACTCTCCGTAGAGCCCTCTGCTGACCGAACCTACTGTTATGAAGGCAAGCAACCACAATCACAATGGGGTAGGGCTTCTAAGTGCGTAGTCTGTTTCCAAGCGAGTCTTCTCATCTCAGGAACAAGTCGACTAAGGCGAGGGGGCATATCCGATCTTCCAATCGTTGATCTAGTTGAAAATGAGCAAATGACATTTCTCTGTAAATAAGGAAAGAGAGGCCGCCGGTCTTCTTTTTTTTGTAGTAGGTTAAGCTGCAGGTTTGTGAAAATGGGTTCAGTTGCATACTTTTGAATAATGGTAAATCAATCATCACCGGACGAAGTCAGCTTTACCCAAGTAATAAACCACCAGAACCAGTAACAAAAGAAGCGATTCGCAATTGATATACTCACTCAACGTTAACCAGTTCTATCAAAATATTAAGAATGATCCAATACTCCTAGAGTAGAGAGGTTCAACGCAATTCAGAAGGATCGATGCAATTAAGCTGACTGCTTCCAAGCACCTTATTAAACCACTTGACTAATGGAGGACAAGAAAATCCATGATGTCTACCTAAAGATCAGATTGAATCAATATTCCTAGGCTTGGCGCTCCCCCTGTTGATAACCTGGCCTATGTAGGTACTTTACCTTTGCTTTGATCTACGCTCTTCCTCGGCGACTCATGCCCTTCCGCTGGTCTTTCGTCTCCGGTAAATAGTCTATGCCCCGCTCTCTTTTCAATTATTACGGACATGTCTATTGAATGAAGTTCTGCCGTAGGTCCCCTAATGCTTTAGAGGAGCGAACAAAGCCCTCTACGAGAGCGATGACGATGAATAAGTTACTAAAAATCCTTATTTCTACCCTCTTTAATGTAGATGCTTTGGACACGCCCTTGGGCTTCTCTACGATTCGTACCTATGAATTCACTTCCACTTTTAGCTGCGGCACGCCATTCCCCACCGAACTACCAGCTTCGCCAATTACTTGCTGTTGGTTAGGTGCTTAGTCTCGGCATTGCTATCGTAGGATGATTGGACTGTCAAGAAGCCACTTCTCCGCTCTCCAAATCAGCTTCTTTACCTACCCACTTTCGCCACCCTCGTTGGCGTTAGGGCAAACGATTTCTCTTTTCTTCCTTGAGTCAGCTCGGCAACTCCTTCAGTTCCATATTTTGATGGTAACAGAACCCACTCTTTATAAAGGGCAATTAAAGGCGTAGCAATGGCAAGAAAGAATAAACCACGGAAAGGCACTTAAAGATCCTTAGCTAAAAAGGGAATTTGTGAACTCCTGTGTCTCAGTGCCATGGCATACAAAGTCATGTCTTGGAGGATTCCATACGTCGACTCATTCAGACGAAAAACACAAAGATACATCATCCCCAGGCGCACAAAAGAGCTATACTATATCTCGACGAGACGGAACAGAAGACCTTGCCAACGATAAGACTTCAAATAAATGATCTGCACCTAGCTTAGACCAGGCTCATAGTCGGGCCCAGCATCTTCCCAAAGCCCAAGACCATCCCGAAAGACTCTCGCTTTGGACCACTTCTCCCACTAGACGGGACATCCTTGAAGCCAAAAAGGCTTTGAAAACACTTTTGAGATTGAAATCTCAGTTTAGGAAGGTACCTTAGCCTTCATGCCCTCGATCAAACTATCAACTGACCGACTGGATGGACTAATAGAAAAAGAGTAGCCTACGCTGGCTGGACCGCTGGACATACCTACATACGGACTGTAGACAGACAGATAGAAATTCTGCTATTACACATGACCTGAGGAAGGAAGAAAGGAAACTAAGTCCTTAAAGGCTGAGCAACTGATAGGATTGACTCGTGAACTGGATGAGGCCATTCACTCACGGAAGACTTGCTAGATATCACTCCTTCCAAGTGAGCCTCTTTCATAGGAATTCCCCCCATCAGATCAGGGGGTTCCTATAGGGGCCAGGTACACTCTACCATCAAATGAGACAGAAATGAATGCAAGACTTCGAAAGCTTGCAAGGCTTGAAGCTCATAAATGGATAATTTTAGATCCGTTGAATTCAGACCATAAAGCGTGAAAGTCTTTTTCCTCCCACTTGAATAGAAGAATGAAGGGAGGAAGTCAATTGCTTGCATGATGATTTTTTTTATCTTCTTCTCCTTTATTTTGTTATGGATGACTAAGTTGGCTCTTATCTCCTTCTTTTTGTTTCTATATTAACTTTTTTATTCATAAGTTTATTGTTTTCATATATTAATACTTTCTTTTATTTCCAATTTTGCTATTATTAGTTTGTTTGCTTAACAAGTAGAACCAAGAGGATTTCATATTTTTTTTTTTTATGTTTGCAGATCCCAAATTAATTCTTTGTGTCTCAATCAACATAAAAAAAAAATAATCAAGAGGTAATTGAAGAAATACTACACTTCATCACTTCCTCTTTATATATATATATATATATATATATATATATATATATATATATATATATATATAGGGGTTTGCTAATTTAGACCCACTTAAAAACATGTGGGTCTAAATTAGCAATGTGCACCTTTTCACTTTAGACAAAAAATACCCTTGATATTTATTTATTTAACACTAGCAATTGAGGGTTAGTTAGGTAAATTTAATTAAATAAAGTGCACCCACTTTGCTAATTTAGACCCACTTAATTATAAATATATGCAACCTAAATAAACAACCTAGGAAATAAAAAAAATGCACCTTTTGATTTTGACCTTCGTGATTAAACCTGAACTACACCTTTCCTCTTTTAATAATTAAATTCATCAATTCTTATTTAATCTTCATCTTCTTTTCCCTTTTTTTTTAGGATCCATTAGAGTTCATTTATTTGTCTTTCATGTTAATGTTCCTGGCCTCTGTTTTGTTTTTTTGACCCGCTGGTGATGTTGATCTATGTTTGGGTGGCCTTTCTTTGTTTGCTTTTTCTTGGTGTGTGTGTTTGCCTTGGGGCTGTAGTGTCTTTGTATATACTTTGTTAAGTACTCCTTGACTCCTTGTACTTGTTGGCGTTGATAAAAAAATTTCCCATTCAAAAAAAAAATGTTGCTGTCTTTTTTGTAAATAAAGAGGCAACCTTTAGTATCAATAAAAAAAAAGACCATTGATGAAACTTGTGCGAGAAACTATTGTGTTGACAAAAATTGTTTGGGAATTTTAAGGATTGATAAACGGTTTTGCAAATTTCTATAAAACTAAAAAATTATCCTTTATTCTATATTTACCAAAAATAGTGGAAGAAGGGTATTTTGGTACAAAGTGAAAAGGTGCACATTGCTAATTTAGACCCACATGTTTTTAAGTGGATCTAAATTTTTTTTTTTTTGACAAAAAAGTGGATCTAAATTAGCAAACCCCATATATATATATATATATATATATATATATATATATATATATATATATATATATATATATTTTGTGCATGTGTTTGCATATCACAAATTCATCAATTATCTCGATCAACATCGGAAAGTCCTATTGTGTCACAATGCCATGCCTTCTTGAATATTTTTATTTTATCATGTGCGTTTGCTATTGGTCTATTCAATTTTCATTGAATTTGATGTATTTTGTGATTTTTCTATCAAAAGTAATAGTAGTAGTACTATATGGAACCTTTGATTCATTTTATAAATATTACGGTGGTACAAGTTTTTTTTGAATGTTTCTCATTTGTTACAAGTGGTGGAGAAGTAGTGAAGATTATTGTATGATTTATCTTTATTACAAGAGGTTGATGTTTTTAGTCTCCTTTGACTATTTTATTTTGTGAACATTTTTTCAATATATCTATGGAAGATTAGTAGTGAAAACTATCAACACTTATCTATTATACTATTTAATCGTCATTTTTCCAATATAAATATATTATATAAATATATGTTGTAATAATTTCATTTTGACTAATGCTATTTTTGGGTCGTATATCATGATGATAAAAAAATGTTTTTTTTATCTTCTATATATACATTTATCGATCGATCTATCTATCTATGTTCTAATTAACTAATGATGTTCTTAAATTTAAAAGTCCTATTAATATTTGTAACTCCCAATTAATAGTAATATTATTTCTACAAAAATAAAATTACCATTCACTTTATTACTTCAATTAGCAGTTAAATAATTTTAAAAGTCATGTACTAAAAAAAATATTTATTTGGTCATTAGTCTCTTTTATGATAATCGTTCTTATAGTTATACAAGAAAATATGTGACATGAATTATAATTATAATTTCTTGACTACTTATACTAAAAAATGTGTGATATCATTTTGAGTGCAAGACTCTCTTAATGTATAGTGCAAGACTCCCAATTAGAATTCACTTTTAGTAAAAGAAAAAGGTAAGGTGTATTAAAGTTTTTTTCATTAGTATTTTATGTATATTAAAAAAATGAAAACTGCAATATATTAAAAAAGATTTATTCTTATATTTAAAAGTCTACAAATAAAATACTTACATATATAATGATAATAATATATAATATAAAACATTAAGAAGTAAAAGATCAATCTATTTTCGTTCAAATATTCTAAATTGAATTTGGAAAATTATTTTTAAAGAAATGTCATCAGGGTAGACAACCATTGCGTGGATAATCTTGACATTTGTCTTTGAATGATTTCACTAATTAGTGGAGTTCTACTCCTACAGCCATAGTAAATAGTGAAGATCTAACTAGAAATAGGTTTGGTCTTTTGTTATTTTAGATTATGATAATCTCTCTTTCGAGAATTTGGTTTAACCTCTCTTTTATAATATTTGTGTTAAAATAAGAAGAAAAAAAATAACTTAAAAGATTATATTTTACATAAAATACTATTTGAGTTTATAAATGTAAAGATAGGTGTGTGTCATTTTTCCATAAATATATATATATATATTATAGAGATATAGGGAATAGTACCTCTAAAAAATATAGAGAAGAATGAAGAACATAATCCAAATTATATACATTTGTGATAATAATTTGCTTGGAACCTAACTAATTTAACATGTAAACACTAAAAAATCTAAAAAGGTTTATTGTGTTAACACCGAAAAATATATATTTTGAAGATTAAACAATAGAAAAATATATTTTACACAATAGAAAAAATTTGGGTTAAATATGTTTCTCATTCTTATTAAAATCAATGAATTTTGTCCCTATAAAACAAAATCATATGTTTTTATCCGTAAAAAGTTTTCTATTTTGTTTTTAATCCTAATGGACAAAAGAAAAATGTGAAATAATTTTTTAATAATGTGACAGGATATGAACCAAACTCGGGAAAACAAAATGCTAATTTTTTTTATCATAAATAATTTTTCAAATGCACTTCTATTAATTTCTATATAGAGTTGAAAGCCACAATATTTTTTTTCAAAAGCTATTTTTATATATTTAAAGTTTAAGTATGATTTATTTTTAAGTATGATATATATTGTCCTACAGGTTAGTGTTAAGAAATATTTAGAATTTTCAACCAATAATAAATTATTATACCAAAAAACTATAGTTAGCTATTTTGTATAAAATTTAGCTATTTTGGTAAAAATGAAAATTTAAATATATGTTATGGTCATATTTTTAACTCGAAAAATAATTAATACATCCACTAAAATTGTCACTTTCAAAAAAATATTATTAAATCTGGCAAAAAAAAAAAGAGTATTATTTATAAAAAAATTCCAATCAAACCCGTGCAACACAATATTCCTATTCCATTCAAGTTACATAACTTTTGTTTACACACCTTTAATAGTTCTTATTAAATTTTGCTGATTTTACACCTTCTATTCATAACTACAACATTTAATTTAAGTTGATAAGGCTGCTATTGTTATGAATAAGACATGACATAAAAAAAAAGTCTTGAAAGATGTAAAATAAAGAGATTAAATATTTCATTTTTGAATTAATTATATAGGTTGTTAAACTTTTTTTATTAAAGTCAAATCTACGTAGTTAAAATATGATATATATTGTCATATAGGTTAACTTTAAAAAACTCTTTTATTTCATAGAGATAAAAGATATTTAGAATTTTTAACCAATGAAAAAAATATTATACCAAAAATTATATAAGTGCATTCTAAAAAAAAATACTCGTGCGTTCAAACATTTGGATTTTATTTATAGCTACTTGTTGGGTCATATTTTTGTTTAAATAATTTTAATGAAAAAATGTTGGTCCAACAAAATAATGAATTAATATTAAAATGACAGATGTCATTGCTCTATTGCTGAAAGCGTCATCGAAAGCTATGGTTCGATTAAGCAGATTCGAATTGCTATAAAAGTTCCATAGTTGAGTTCTATGGTGATTCTCATCGAAGTCAAAGGGTCAACGCGTGATTCGAAGCAAAGAGAATTGAAATACGGATCAAAGGATTAAGGCCCAAAAAGTCCAGAGTTAAGCCCAATATGCAAAAGCGCTAAAAGAGAAGGTTTCGAAAAGGGAGAACGTGGGTTCGAAGGCCAAATCTAGATCGTCCAGATCATCTAAGTAGTTATTTTCTACTTCAATGTATAAATAACGTTTTCTAAGAAGAAAACGAGGTCGCAAAACTGTTTTTACAAACTTTTCCCTAAAAATTCTAAGTACTCAGCGTAGAAAGAAAGGAATTTCGAGAGGAAAAGATGTACGGTTTGTGAACCATTTTTATTGTATTTGTCTTTACAATTAATGCAAGTTTGTTTTCCAGCAATTTACTGCAGTTTGTTTCTATTCCTGTTCAAAGTTTGTTGATCACGAGGCGATTCGAATTAACAAACCTTTTTACTTTGATAAGAAAACTAAAAAACTTAAATGTTTGTTGAATTTTGATGAACATTGAAACCATTTCCTTTAAAAAACAAGCATAAAATTGTCCTGAGATTTCTAGTCAATCTCGTAAGTGTAAAATACTTAGACTAGCGCTTGTTTACTAATTTTCACTGTAAACAAATTGGCACGCCCAGTGGGACTGGTTTTGTGCTTTGTTTCTTTAGAAATAAGATTTTCCTGTGTTAGTAACTGACATCTACGGTTATGGCTAGAACTCATCAAATGCATGGGTCTACTACCAGTCAATCTATAAGTTCTTCGAGTGTTGAGGGTAGTCCTTCTCCCCCTCCAAATTCGAATGTGGCAAGTATTACGTCTACTTCGCCAATTCCTAGTATAAGTAGTTATGGGTATATTCCAGGAACTACAATACCAATAACAACTATGGCGTTTCATTCTGTTTCGTCTGGTGTTAGACCACCTCCTATGGTCACAAATCCTTTATATGGTCCTTTACCAACACCTACGATGGGTTTTCATTCAATACCAATTTCTGAACCTGAGAGATGCACTACCCCTAGGGTAACTCCAACACCTTTAACCACTGCCTCTGTTTTGTCTTTAAGCCTTTGTTTGGCAGAGGAGAAATAAGAGAGAAATAGAGAGGAAAGAAAAAAAGCACGAAAATCAATGCATGAACTTAGACTATGGTTAATCTCTTAACACAACAGATTGGAACTGTTTTTAATCCTTTAATTCAAAACACTAATGACAGTTACCAAATGTTAGCCTATCAAATGGGTCGAATTGCTGACTTTTTTGGCACTCCTTCCCCTCAAAATCAGCCTAGGATTAATCATGTGGCACCACAAATGATTTTACCTGCCATGTCTGCCACTCCTGTTAACCCAAGGCCAACATATGTGGTTCCCCAAGTTACACCACAACAAGAGCCTGTACCAATGACTCAAGAGGAGTACCAATATCAAAATGAGGTTAACCAACCTCCTCCAATAGTTATGGTTCGAATGAACCAAGACCCTGATGATGTGGTTCGAAATGTCCAGAATAATAACAATTTTGCTGTGCCTAATAACTTAGCAACTTTAGTCGAAACCATTTTGAGCCAAAATGGCCTTAATACTGGTACTCGAAGGCCAAACTTTGTTTCTGCACTATCTGAATATGTGCTACAAACAGAGTTACCTAGAGGTTGGAAAGTCCCTAAGTACACTAAGTTTGCAGGGGATACCAATGAGTTAACTGTTGAACACATTGCTAGATACTTAGCAGAATCTGGGAATTTGGCAAATAATGGAAACTTGAGAATGAAATATTTTCCTAATTCGTTAACCAAAAATGCTTTTACTTGGTTTACAACTTTGCCTCCCAATTCGATTCATAATTGGACTCAATTGGAAAGATTGTTTCATGAACAGTTCTATATGGGCCAAACTAAGATTAGTCTTAAAGAGTTAGCTAGTGTTAAAAGAAAAACACAAGAAACTGTTGATGATTACTTAAATAGGTCCAGATTACTAAAGGCTCGATGCTTTACATCAGTGTCTGAACATGAACTAGTCGAAATGGCTGCAGGTGGCCTAGACTATTCAATTAGGAAGAAACTAGATACTCAATATCTTCGAGACATGTCTTAATTGGCTGATAGAGTTAGGCAAATCGAAAGATTGAAAGCTGAAAAAGCCAGAAATTCTAAGTTTCATAAAAAGAAAGATGTTGCCTTTTTAGATTCTTATGAAAATGATTTTTGGTATGAAACTGAAGATGAATATGTAGATATTGATGATAGTGATATCAATGTGGCAGAATTAAAACCAGGGCCTCCTTATACTTGTAAATTATTGAGGCCTTCGAATGAAAGAAATCCAGTCGAACCAAAGAATGAAAAATATGCTACTAAAACTTATACGTTTGACATTACTAAATGTGATGAAATCTTTGATTTACTAGTTTCTGATGGTCAAATAGTTGTACAAAAAGATTTAAAAATATCTCCAATTGAACAAAGAAAGAAAAGAGGTTATTGTAAATATCATAATTATTTGGGCCATAAAACTTACCAATGTGTTCTTTTCAGGGATCTAGTTCAACGTGCTCTGAACGAAGGAAGGCTTAAGTTTGCTGAAAAAACTAAGCCTCCAATGAAAGTGGATACTAATCCACTGCCAACTGCTGATGCCACTTAAGTTGAAATCCTAGATTGCAACATGGTCGAAGTAACTGAAGCTGATGTTGCTGCTGCAGTCAAAGCCATTCCTGAAGGAGAATACGACAAGAAAGTGCAAGAGGCTTACCCTGCTGCTGAAGAGGAATTGGTAGATTTCCTCAATAGGTGTAAGTTAAACAATGTTGAAGTCATGCTATGCCCTAGGTGTAGTGCTGTGTGTGACAAGGAGGCAGTAACAAATTTGAAGAAAGTGCTGCCTTATGCTGATCATAAGAGGAAATGGCCAAGTTCTAAGCCAAATCAAAAGAGCTGGCCATATTAGAAAATTGACTAGAGCAAGTCCCATAACAAAGGACTTTCTGTTCATCAGAGGCTAGGACCTCAGAAAACTTTCAAGCCATCCAACAAAGCACCTACAAATCAGTGGGTCAGTGGCCAATATGTGGCCTTCGACAAGAAGTGAATGGAGAAAGGAAGTTCTAGCAATGTCAATGTGAAGTTCACTGCTGGAACTTCAAAAATGATTGCTGAATCTAAGATAGTTGCGGGGTCAAAACCACAGGTTGGTTCGAAAGTGGTTGTTCAACCACCAAATCCACAGGCTGCAACAGAGGCCAACAAATATGGCTACAGAAATAATTATAAGGGTAAGAATCCCATGACTCGAACCCAATGACGCAGATTCCAGCGCAGAAAGAAGCTTGCTGCTCAACAGGTTAAGGATGGGGGTAATGCTAATGAAAAGGGGAAAGCTGAAATGGTCAAAGGACCAGTGAAAGAGAGGCTTGCTCCTATAAAGGAATCAGACGCTGAGAACAACAAGGACGCTGAGGATGAGGAAGACTTCATGGATGATGATGATCTTCTAGATGATGGATCTGATTTCGATGTGCTGGTGAATGTAGTATTTGTTCTACCTTTGGAATATGATGTTCCAACAGAAATAGAAGAGATAGAAGGGGAGTTCGAGGCCCTAGAATTGGCTAATCATAAGCCAGTGTGTTACTATGTAATGGAGAATGGCTGCGTCGAAGCACAGAATGCTGTATTCGAAAGGCCAGATGGAGGAATGAGAAACCATCTAAAAGCCTTATTTATCAAGGCTAAAGTGAATGATGTAGGGGTTAACAAAATCCTAGTTGATGGTGGCGCTGTAGTCAACATCATGCCCCATTTCATGCTGAAGAAGTTGGGTATATTTGACACTGACTTACATTCCCACAATGTGGTTCTAGCCAATTATGAAGGCAAGACCGGCCACTCACTTGGTGCTATACAACTTGAAGTTTGTGTAGGCAACACAGTTAGAAAAACTCTATTTATGGTTATTGCTGCTAGGCCAAACTACAACTTACTATTGGGTAGGGAATGGATTCATGGAGTTGGTGCTGTCCCTTCTTCCCTTCACCAAAGGCTAATTCTGTGGAGAGATGATGGCCTTGTTGAAAATGTGGAGGCTGATCAGAGTGCTTATTTAGCTGATTCGAGCACTGTGACCCTTCAGAATTTTGACAAAAATTTGGCAAATATTGCTCCTTGTGGAGAGCAAGATGCTGCCTTCGATCCAAATATGGTGAGTCCTGATGGTGTTTACCATTCTGTTAAGCTACATCCTACCCATGGTTTTTGTTGGGAGAGAGAGCCTGTTGATGGAGCCTATGTTAGGGATGTGTATCCACCAGCTTCTGGGTGGGGAGACTTTGACAATTGTCCTGATGTTTGAGTCCCCTGAATGGAGCAGGATTACGGCTTATGCTGCCGAGAACAGAATAAAAATGGCTATTGAAGCTATTGGATCTAGTGAAAATATGGCTGTTGAAGCCAATGACAATGTAAAAAATAATTTGGCAACAGGTGCCAATGCTTCGATTACTGACAATAATCAGAGATTGGATTGCATTTATGATGAAGAACCTTTGGGTTTCGAAAAAGATCCAATTAGTTCAAATCAAAAAATGCAAGCCCAAGATCCTTTGCAAGAGATTGACATTGGAGATGGCTCAGTTAAAAGGCCAACTTATATCAGTGCCAACATTGATCCTGATTTGAAAGTGAAAGTAATTGAGTTGCTTAAAGAATATAAGGATTGCTTTGCTTGGGACTACAATGAAATGCCAGGATTAAGCAAAGAACTGGTGGAACATAGGTTACCCCTTCGACCAGATAAAAAGCCTGTGAAGCAGCCTCCAAGGAGGTTTGCTCCAGAAATCATGACAAAGATCAAGACTGAAATCGAAAGGTTGCTCAAGTGCAAGTTCATTAGAACAGCCAGGTATGTAGAATGGTTAGCAAATATAGTTCCTGTCATTAAAAAGAATGGATCAATTAGAGTTTGCATAGACTTTAGAGATTTAAATAATGCTACACCTAAAGATGAATATTCAATGCCTGTAGCAGAAATGTTAATTGATTCAGCAGCAGGCCATGAATATTTAAGCATGTTAGATGGCTAATCTGGTTATAATCAAATTTTTATAGCTGAAGATGATATTGCTAAAACTGCCTTTCGTTGCCCTGGTGCCTTAGGCACTTATGAATGGGTAGTGATGCCCTTTGGATTAAAAAATGCAGGGGCAACATATCAAAGGGCAATGAATTCGATTTTCCATGATTTCATTGAAATTTTTATGCAAATTTACATTGATGACATTGTTGTCAAATCTTCATCTTCTGATGATCATCTAAGTCATCTTAGAAAATCATTCGAAAGAATGAGAAAATGTGGATTAAAAATGAATCCACTAAAATGTGCTTTTTGTGTAAATGCAGGAGATTTCCTTGGTTTTGTTGTGCATAAAAAGGGCATAGAGATCAATCAGAATAAGACAAAGGCTATCATGGAGACAAAATCTCCAGCAACAAAGAAACAACTTCAATCTTTACTTGGAAAGATCAATTTCTTGAGGAGATTCATTTCGAATCTAAGTGGAAAAGCTCACCCTTTTTCTCCACTGTTAAAGCTTAAGAAAGATGAGGTATTTCATTGGGGAATTGACCACCAGAAAGCATTTGATGATATCAAAGCTTATTTATCAAATCCTCATACTCTGATGCCTCCAATTCGAAACAAGGAAATGAAGTTGTACATCTCAGCATCAGATACAACCATTGGAAGCATGCTTGCTCAAGAGGATGAAAATGGTGTAGAAAAAGCTATTTATTATTTAAGTAGAGTTTTGAATGATGCTGAAACTAGATATTCTGTAATAGAAAAACTTTGCCTTTGTTTGTATTTTTCTTGTACCAAACTTAAGCATTATATAAAACCAGTTGATGTTTATGTTTATTCCCATTTCGATATTATTAAACACATGTTATTGAAACCAATTTTGCATAGTAGAATTGGAAAATGGGCATTGGCCTTAACAGAATATTTAGTAACTTATAAACCATTGAGGGCTGTTAAAGGCCAAATAGTGGCTGATTTTCTTGCTGAACATTCAGTAAGTGAAGCCCCAATAGAGTCCATCGATATTGAACCTTGGAATTTATATTTCGATGGATCTAGACATAAACATGGTACAGGAATTGGGATTTTTATACTTTCACCATGTAAAATTCCCACAAAATTTAAGTACAAAATTAATGGGTCTTGTTCGAATAATGAAGCAGAATATGAAGCTTTAATTACAGGTTTAGAAATTCTTCTAGACTTGAGGGCAAGACATGTTAAGATAAGAGGTGATTCTGAATTAGTAATAAAGCAATTGACAAAAGAATACAAATGTATTCAAGAGCATTTAATGAAATATTTTGTTATTGCTTTTTCTTTGCTAAAACAATTTGAATCTTATATTATTCAGCATGTGCCTTGAATAGAGAATCAAGAGGCAAATGATTTAGCACAAATTGCCTCTGGTTACAAAATGTCGAGAGAACAATTCGAGGAGCTTATCGAAGTTAAGGATAAACTAATTTTGAATGCATCTTCAAGTGAAGAATTGTCAATGCCAAAACATTTGGGGGCAGATGAACACAATTTTCAGGAAAATTTTGAAAATTTTGAGCATTTCGAAAGTTTTATAACAGAAAATTTTGTCATTGACAATTTAAGTGATACTGATTGGAGAAAGCCAATTGTTAACTATTTGGAAAATCCATCAGGAATTACTGATAAAAAAATAAAATACAAAGCCTTGAGCTATACCATCATTGGAAATGAGTTATTCAAGAAAACCCCTGAGGGGATTTTATTAAAATGTCTTAGTGAAAATGAGACATTCTTAGCCATTACCAATGTCCATAGTGGTTCATGTGGCGCTCACCAAGCAGGCCATAAAATGAAATGGTTGTTATTTCGAAGAGGTTTTTATTGGCCTTCAATGCTTAAGGATTGTATAGAATTTGCTAAAAGCTGCCAAGAATGCCAAAGACATGCAGGTATTCAACATGTTCCTGCAAGTGAATTACATTCAGTAATTAAACCTTGGCCTTTTAGAGGTTGGGCTTTAGATTTGATTGGTGAAATTAGGCCTGCATCGTCCAAAAACCAACGTTTTATTTTAGTTGGAATTGATTATTTTACAAAATGGATCGAAGCTGTTGCTTTGCCAAAAGTTGATCAGGAAACTGTGATTAGCTTCATTCAAAATCACATTATTTATAGATTTGGATTGCCTGAAACTATAACTACTGATCAAGGAACAGTGTTTGTTGGACAAAAGATGCAAAATTTTGCTAATGAGGCAGGTTTCAAGTTATTAACATCAACACCATATTATGCTCAAGCAAATGGTCAAGTTGAGGCAGCCAACAAAATTATAATTGATTTGATCAAGAAACATATTGCCCAGAAGCCAAAGAATTGGCATAATACTTTAGATCAAGTATTGTGGGCCTGTAGAAATTCTCCTAAAGAATCCACTAATTCAACTCCATTTCGATTGACCTATGGTCATGACGCTGTATTGCCTGTCGAAATCATGGTGCAATCCATTAGAGTGCAAAGGCAAATGGAGATCCCTAATGAACATTATGAAAATCTCATGATGGATGAATTGGTTGATTTAGATGAAGAAAGATTGCAAGCTTTAGATGTTTTAATTAGACAGAAAGAAAGAGTTGCTAAAGCTTACAATAAAAAGGTTAAATGTAAAACTTTTATCATAGGAGATTTGGTTTGGAAAGTTATCTTGCCTATGGATAGGAAAGATAGAGTCTTTGGGAAATGGTCACCACATTGGGAAGGACCATTTAAAATTTCTCAAGTGTTATCTAATGGTGCATATGAAATTCAAGAGTTAACTGCTGAACAACGAACAGTGAATATAAATGGCAAGTATTTGAAAAGATACAAACCATTATTGCAGGAAATAAAGATAAACACAGAATAATTCGAAGCATAAGAAAACAAACAAATGGTGAAGATAATTCACCACAAAACATGGAAACTAAAATGTTTATGAAAACATAAATGGTTGCTCAAAATAGCAAATAGTTCCAGTTACATAGAATCCGTTCGAATGAGCAAGTTAAGCAATATTACATCAAAAGATAACAAAAGATAACCAAAGTGAAATAAAGTTCAAAGGTTGCTCAGAGATGTGCGCTGGAAGGCTCGATAAATCTCTTTAAGTTGCGACAGCTTGATTTTCAGCAGGTTGCTCTCCTTATCGAGGCGTTGTGTAGTGGCCTTGAGCGTTGCAACATTACTACACAATCTTAGTCCTTCATTTGCTTTAGCTTCGATTTGCGCTGGAGTTACTTCAGTAGCAAGCTTAAAGTAATGCTCCTGCAACTTCTCTTCTTCAGCAATTTTAGTCTCTAACTCTCTGATTTATGCTCTCCATCTGGCAATATTATCTTCACAAGCAGCAGTCTTCAAATAAGCAGCTGTTACTCCTGACCTTAAGTTGCTCACTTCGAGATTGCAAGCAGTTGCATCAGCCAGGACTGAGGCATGAGCCTGCATTTGTACTTGATAAGATTTCTGAGCAGTGATAAGCATTTGCTGATTCTTGGCAAATTGATCAATAAGGGCTTCAACTTGATTAACCAAGAACAGCGTTGCTTCTTTTGTTCTGTCAGTTTGTAACTGCTGAAGTAGGGCCTTGAGGCTAAAGAAGGCGTTAGGATCGCTATCCATGACTTCGAGCACATCACGTTGGAGGAAATCTTCAATGAATTTAGCTTCTAAGTGTGCCTGCTCGAGCTTAGCTGCTTCTTCATTTTGCGCAGGAGCTGAAGTGCCTTCACTATTCGTGTTGAAACTACCTCCAGACAGTAATTTTTCAAGTGCTTCTTCTGGGGTAGAGACGTTCAAGCCTTGCAAGAGGGACTCAGGTATTCCTGCAGCAGCAGAGATTTTTGAAGTGGAAGATTGTGGATCAATACTTGAACCCCCAGGTTGCGTAGAAATATCATCCTCGTTGCTGGATTCGAAGTATTGGTCCATATTTGTTTGTTCAAGAGAGGGAGATCTTTGGGTCGAAACGCCCTCATTATTTGCAGGTTTTGGGTCCTGTTGCTGTGGTTCAGCCTCTTTGTTAGGAATTGGGTTTGGTTGATCTTTCTCAATCAAATCATCATCAATGGCAGCATGGTCACCTTTGGGTAAATCCTCCTTTATTTGGTCATTTATTTCGACATGAGGAGGAGCTTGGCAATTTTCTTCAGGATTGCCCTTGGGAGGTGAATCAGCAGTTGATCTTTCCTCTTGAGTAGTACCTTTCGACACATGCTCAGCTACTGGAGTTTCTTTGCTATGATCTTCCTCAAGTGTCTCAGGAATGGTCGAAATAGGCATCTAACAGAAAAGAGAAATATCGAAAGGGTGGAAGTACATAGTTAGGAAAAACAAATCTGACAAAATATTGCTAAGTACAAGAGAAAGTTTTGAGAAATACCTTGTTGGAAGGTGGTTGTAGACATGAGTTAGAACTTTCATTGTTAGGCCCAGAAACCTTTTCTTGTGAGGGGTTTTTGTTTGTCTCATGGATAACACCCTGTGGAGGATCAGTTTGTTTGCCAGAAGTCGAATCATATGGAATGGTGGTGTTAGAACTGGAATGAACCTTCTTCGATTTTTTCTTCTTCTTTCTTTCCTTTAGCTCCTCCACATTAGAAGCTCCTTCAGGAGGGTTTTGAGTGATGTTGTCTTTCTGTGATGTCGACTCTTCATGGTTGTGTCTCTTATCTTTTTTCTTTTCTTTTTTCTTTTCTGCATCCTTCGTGGGAATAGTTGGTTTTGCTCGACCAGAAACCTTGGCAATGACTCTGCCAAGATCAACATCAATATTCTGTTGAAAAGAAACATAGAAGTTAAGATCAAATATATGAATAGGGAAAGAGAAATACAAAAGGAAAGAAGTATACCTGCTCATCAATTTCTGTTAAGTCAATTATGCTTTTCTTTGGTTTCTTCGAGGGTTTGTCAGCAACAGAGCTAGTTGCTCATTTTGAGCCCTGCAGAAGGTTAACGCTTGATTAACAGAATTAGCACTACATTAAAGATAAAGGAGGGGTATCGAAATAAAGAAATATTTTACCTTCTTTTCTTCTTTGACTGGCAAACACATGGACTGTTGTGTAGAAGTTCAAGCAGGTTTGGATTTCAATCCTGGAAATAAACAAGTGTTGTTTTAGTAAGAATCAAAGGGCATAAAAACAAAGAGAATTATAAAAAAAAAGTACCTTTGGTTGTTGCTGCTTTAGCTTGCTTTGAAAGTGAGGAGTTGAAACCACTCGATACTCTAGCGAGCAGAAAGTTCTCACTAGGAATTGAAGCAGAAAAATGCCTTTCCCACCATTCTTGAAATTCCTTAGTTGAAGAGATAGAGTTCTGATATTCGAAGGGCGTGAGTTCATACTTGTGTTGCTCAGTGTTTTTTAGGTAGGACCTGAAGTATCCTGTAACAGCCCGGCGACCAGCCACACAGATGCTGAAGCCCCGCTGCTCGTTACCAGCTTAATCACTACCCCCCTTGTAGTGTTTTTGCCTCCCGTGGGATTCGAACCTAGTACCTTGGGGATAAGTACTAGTCCATGCAATCACCACTGTAGCTCAATTGGTAGTAGTGATTGCATTGAACATGTATTTATCCCCAGGGTGCATGGTTCGAATCACTACGGAGGCAAAAACACTACAAGGGGGGTAGTGATTAAGCTGGTAACGAGCAGCGGGGCTTCAGCATCTGTGTGGCTGGTCGCCGGGCTGTTACATATCCCTCAGAAATGACCTTATGCCCCAAGCAGATATCCTTCTCGTGCTCGTAAAAGCTCTTTGGAATGAGCTGGGTAAGGCCTAATTGGCGAGACACAAGGTTAAGGAAGTAGCCAACTAACCCATAGTCTTTCGAAGTTGTGCCAATTCGACATGAAAGGACGGTAGGATCTAGATAAGCTAGCCATTGTGCAAGTCCGAACTCTTCGAAGTCTTTGAGAGGAGGGAATGGTTGTACGAACCAAGAAGGCCCAACAACGCGCTTGATAAACGGAGCATATTCCTCTTTGAAAGTTTTTAAGCCCAAAAATACATTGAAGTATTTTAAGAAGCTTTGTTCATAATTCAAGCCCATAGGTAGAGGAACTAATCTTACCAGCCATGTTCCTTCAATTTGTCGCCTCCGTGCCTCAACTTCGTAGTCTCCAGGAAGATAGAATTCAAGTTCTTTTTCAAAGGTGGCGTTAAGCCACAGTTGTAGAAGCCAAAATGGCCCATCAGCCAAAAAGGTGGATCCATCACCAGTTTTCTTTAAGTTCTCACTGGCAAGTTGCACCGAGGCAAATAGACAACCTAAGATCAAACGTCCTAGCCCAAACTGGCGACCTTCATGAAGTTGAATGGCCATAGGAATAAACTGTTTGGCAACTTGCAGAGATTTCGAGCAAAATATGTAGTGGGAGAGCCATAAAGTGAGAAAGGCTACGTGCTCGACGTCAGATACCTCTTCTTCACCAACTGCATGGTTTTCTAAGATATATTTTTGGAAGGTTTTTTCTTTTGGGGAAAACTCGAAGGCTGCGCTAGCTTTAGCTGGATCGTAAGTTTCGCCTAAAGGGCTAAGCCCAGTCATAGCAGCTACATCGAAGAGTGTAGAAGTCATCATTCCACACTCGAAATGAAAAGTATTAGTGGAGCCTTCGAAGAAGTGTAGAGCTGCCACTAACATCTCTTGATGATATTTGGGGCCTACCCTAGAGAGCTGGATTAATTCGAAAATACCAGCATCTTTCCAGAAATCCCCATAACCTACTTGCACCCTATCTAACCATTTAATGTACTCTTCGTTACCATAATACGGTGCAGACCTAAAAACCTTGTTAGGGGGTTTTATAAAGTTGAAGTTGTAAGGGGAATCTACGAATGCCCTAGGTTTACAAGGTTCATGTACTGGAAATACTTTAAATATGGTGGAGGATTTACTTTTAGCATCAGGTAAAGGGCCACCAAACGCATGAGTTTTGTCAGCAAGGGAGTAAGGGAACATTACCTGTGTTTCCCAGATCTTGCGTCTTGCTGTGTTCATCACGGGTTCCAAGACAGTGTTGGTAGCAAGCTTTTGCATCACAAATTCACTCCATCCTCCCGCTAAGGGAAGTTTTTGTTTCTGTCCTGAACTAGAAGCCATAATTTCTGAGTAAAGAACGGATTTTGAGAACAAAAAGTGAAGATTTCAAAGAAAATGGTGGAGAAAGTTTGGAAAATCTGGGAACAAAGAAGAGAAACGGAGAAGAAGGAGTGGAAGAGTTCAAGAGTACAAAAAAGTGAAATAGAATTTGAGAAATCCTATTTATAGGGTTTGAAAATTTTGGGAAAAGCTAGGAAAAAGTTCAGAAACGTTTTTCCGTTTCAACTTCCTGCCTTGACACGTGGCATTTGCGTGCAGAAAAAGTAGGAATCATGATGGTTGTGGGAAACGATGTGACGGTTAAGGGAAAAGGGTAATGATGTTCTGACGTCATAGCCGTTATTGAGAAGTGTGAAAGATCAATTCTGAATCTTTTCAAAAACGTCATTCTCTCTTTCGAAAGCTCATTCGAAATTGGCATTTTTGGGGGGTAATTTGTTGGGTCATATTTTTGTTTAAATAATTTTAATGAAAAAATGTTGGTCCAACAAAATAATGAATTAATATTAAAATGACAGATGTCATTGCTCTATTGCTGAAAGCGTCATCGAAAGCTATGGTTCGATTAAGCAGATTCGAATTGCTATAAAAGTTCCATAGTTGAGTTCTATGGTGATTCTCATCGAAGTCAAAGGGTCAACGCGTGATTCGAAGCAAAGAGAATTGAAATACGGATCAAAGGATTAAGGCCCAAAAAGTCCAGAGTTAAGCCCAATATGCAAAAGCGCTAAAAGAGAAGGTTTCAAAAAGGGAGAACGTGGGTTCGAAGGCCAAATCTGGAGCGTCCAGATCATCTAAGTAGTTATTTTCTGCTTCAATGTATAAATAACGTTTTCTAAGAAGAAAACGAGGTCACAAAACTGTTTTTACAAACTTTTCCCTAAAAATTCTAAGTACTCAGCGTAGAAAGAAAGGAATTTCGAGAGGAAAAGATGTACGGTTTGTGAACCATTTTTATTGTATTTGTCTTTACAATTAATGCAAGTTTGTTTTCCAGCAATTTACTGCAGTTTGTTTCTATTCCTGTTCAAAGTTTGTTGATCACGAGGCGATTCGAATTAACAAACCTTTTTACTTTGATAAGAAAACTAAAAAACTTAAATGTTTGTTGAATTTTGATGAACATTGAAACCATTTCCTTTAAAAAACAAGCATAAAATTGTCCTGAGATTTCTAGTCAATCTCGTAAGTGTAAAATACTTAGACTAGCGCTTGTTTACTAATTTTCACTGTAAACACTACTACATATAGATAATATACATTTGGATTTTGGATCTTTCTCACTTTCTTCCAAACAACTCTTGAGTAATACTTTTTCAATCCTGTATGGTAGTTTTTTCCTTGCTTTCTTGCATGTCTTATGTCTTGACTTTTCATTGGTTACCATGATATGATTGATCGGAACTCAAGTTACTGATCTATTGTATAAATTGGGCAAATATTATTAGCCATATATTTTTAATTGCTAACAAGAAAATGGTGGCATATTAATTACATATTCAGTTGCATGCAAGAAAATGGTGACATATTTTTAATAATTTTCAGTGGTACGAAAGTGCTTTTCATAATAATAATAATACCATAATTTTTCGATGTATTGTTTATGACATGACGGTGTAGTCTATTATTTACCTAAAAATAATAATATAGCAAATCAGTTCCTATGAAAGTTTTTGTTGCGCTTCAAATATATTTCACATGCTATACAAGATTTTATTGTAATAAAAAAATTGTTTTCAATTTAGCACTAAACACACTTGTAAGACCCAAGATTCCACTGTACAGTTTTACTATGGAACTCTAGTGTCGGCTACGAGTTTTAGGGTTTTGGTGAGGCGGTTGTGCAAATATCGTCACATTAATGAGATTTTTGCTGAAACGGAGCCTGTTTTGTGCTCGTGCGCTGGAAAGGCACAGACTTTCGGGTCGTGATCCTCTTTTAAGTATGAGGAGATTTCTGTGGTCTTAGAATAACGAGTTTTGGATTATTCTTGTTTTTGGAAAAACGAGTAGGATTTTACCCGCGGATGGAAAATCTTACTGCGTCTGTTTTAAGTGAGGATTCGGATGAGAGTTTTATATATCTGCGTGAGTTAGGATATGTCCTGAGATTAATTTTCTGAGGTATGGAAGAAAATTACAGTCGCGGAAAAAGATTCGGCGATAAGTTTTGGAAATGTTAAGCGTTAGACGTTCTTTCCGTAGGTTTTACGTTTTTGTGATTTACGTTCGTCGCGATGCGCGAGAACTGAGCGTGCGTTTTGTTGTAAGAGGTTGTGAGAAATATCTCGTGAGGATAGACTTGGGTTTGATCCAATGGCTAGGGTTTTGTCTTGGCATTTTGTCTTTTGATCCAATGGCCATGAGGTAGCAAGAGGCTATGTAATAGTAAGGAGGTTTAGTGGCTTGGTCACTTAGAAACATCACCAAACATCTCATTCTTTCTCTCTTTCACGTGAGAAGCTCCATTACTTTCCAACCTTCACTAAATTTTCCTTTCTTCACCATTTCACTCCATTTCAAGCTTTGGAGCTTTGAGGAAAGTTGTAGAGAATCACTTTCTAAAGGTAACCCTCTCTTCTCATCTCCTAGGTTGGTAGATTTTTAGAGTTGTGAGGTTTTTGGGTTTATGTTCTTAAGAGGGTTTGGTGAGAAATGTTGTTCTTGCTAGTTTGTGTTTCATGAATGTTGTTCATGAGAGTTTAGTAAGCATGCTAGGCTTTGTTGTTTTTGTTTTCCATGAGTTGGTGAAAAATCTCATGAGAAAAGTTAGGGTTTTGGTTTGGTTATGTATTGATAAATTACATGAGGTTATGTTGTAAGGTTTTGAAAAGAAAAGTTGTCTTTGAACCTTTGGGCGAAAGGGAAATGCGTTGTATGGTTTTGTTTTAGAAAATCCGATGAAAAATATTTTGAGGTTTATGAAAATATTTTCTAAGAGTTTTTGGGTAGTATTTTGGGGTCAAAGTGGTTTAAAACTATTGTGACAAGTGGTGTCGCTTTGTACTTTGAAAACATGTTTGAAAATGATTACCGGACGGTTAAGGCCCGTAATAAAACTTGTGCTTGGGTTAGGTTTTGATTTTGGAAATGAAAATCAAATAACTTGCACTCGAAGCAACCAACATGCTTTCGGAAATGTGTTGCTTGCTTATGAAAATGGTTTGCTTTTATGCCTTGAAAAGATGTTGGGAACTAATAGAATCAAACTAGGCTTGGGGTGGAAAAAGGTGGTGTGAGTTGCTGTCTTTTACTGTCATGACAGGTGCAACTCGCTGAGCGAGTTGTTACTCGCCAGGGCGAGTGTCTCAGGTCATGAACACGCCAGGGCGAGCTCCAGAGCGAGTAAGACCAGTACTCCCTGCCTTCACTCGCCACCAACTCGCCAGGGCGAGCTCTGGGAGTTGAAATTTTGGAATATGATTTCTAAACTTGGTTTTTAGCTTTCTAATCCCTTTTTATTAATTTATGGAAGTGGTTGGGATTGGAAACGAGTTTTTCGGGTACTCGGA
Source organism: Trifolium repens (assembly GCA_030408175.1). Lineage (NCBI taxonomy): Eukaryota > Viridiplantae > Streptophyta > Magnoliopsida > Fabales > Fabaceae > Trifolium > Trifolium repens. The sequence continues at coordinate 29,781,826 of CP125848.1, forward strand.
AAGTACGTAGCTTATAACGCAAGAAAACGGCCATTTTGCATTTCAAATTATTTAAGACTTTTGATTATTGTTTTGGGTCCTAAAAATAGTACAGATAACTCATGGTGGTCGATCAATACGGTAGTTTTTGGTATGGTATCCGAAAGAGGGATTTTCCTTAGGAACCTTTAGGTTTTTGGGGTTCTTGGTTTAGTTTCAATACTTTTGGTTAGAGAACAAAGTATTGATTGTTGCGCTGCTTGTTTTAGGAAGCGCGTTGTGTTGTTTGAGCGTGTGTTGTTGACGGAAGCTTGCCGAGGTAAGGGCATCACTTTATTTCTGTCTTTTCACTGAGTTATAACATGTTTGTTGGTTATTTTCGGTGATGCGTGTTTGGCATGTATGTGTTATGTATTCTCGTGATGAGAAAGTGTTTACAATACATGCGTTGTTTTACATATGATTGGAGATGTATGTATGAACATGTGGGTGAATACATATGATTGGAAATGTATGTATGTTTGTTGTGGTTTGTTATATATGATTGGATATGTATGTATTTGGTTGAGATGGTTTACATATGCTAGGGAGGTATGTATTTGTTGCATTAGTATACATGGGGAATCGTATGCTCATGCATTGTTAGTGCGTAGTGGCGGGAGTGGACTACGAGGTGTGGTTGCGGGAGTGGACCCACCTGATTCTTATAGGGTTTTATTGAGTTCAACACATGGTTGCGGGAGTGGACCATGGGGTGTGATTGCGGGAGTGGATCCACCTAAATCTTGTGTGATTTAGTTGAGTTCGATACATGGTTGCGGGAGTGGACCATGGGGTGTGATTGCGGGAGTGGATCCACCTAAATCTTGTGTGATTTAGTTGAGTTCGATACATGGTTGCGGGAGTGGACCATGGGGTGTGATTGCGGGAGTGGATCCACCTTAATCCTTTGTGATTCTGTTGAGTTCGATACATGGTTGCGGGAGTGGACCATGGGGTGTGATTGCGGGAGTGGATCCACCTTAACCTTGTGATTTCGTTGGTGTTTTAGTAGGGGTTGGACCTACGTTTCCGGAACTCATGCATTGTGGTAGCTAGGGTTAGTACCACGCATTGTAGAGGTTGCATTATAGGCTATGTGTGCATTGCTTATATGAACCCGTTGGTGGGAATTGCTTGTTGGTTAAGAGCTTTCTCTTGTGTTTTGTGGAATTATTGTTATGTGTACAATTTTTCGCACCGGTTATATATATATATATACTTGTATTTTGTGGTGACCCTTTCTTTCATTTGCGGGCTCATCCCACCCAGGTGATGGGTTAGGTCGTGGTGACGACGGTGGCAGTTCTAGGCTATAGTAAGCACGTGGTGAAGCTTAGTATAGTTAGACTATGCGCCGGTGTGTTTTGTGCACCGTGCTTTTTGGTTAGCATAGGGTTTCTAACTTGTTTTGTTGTAAGTATTTGAATACTTAGACTTGGATTGTAATTATTCAGGAATACACTTTGCTTGTCGAAGCACCTTATGGTAATGAGTTCTTTGTATATTTGAATGCCGGCTCATTGAAAAATATTCTATGCGCACTCTGAGTGTTAGTTGAAAAAAGAAAAAAAAAAATAATGCCCCTTTTTGGCTCATGAAAAAACGGGTTGTTACAATTGGTATCAGAGCACGGCTTTAAATCTTCAAAGGGAAAGTGTATACTTGAGTCGTTAGTCCAGAGTCGGTTAGAACATAACTAGAGTCGTGTTAGTTCTAGTGTATGTTTGGTGTCGGGTCTTGAGTTAGTAATCCGTTGAGTGAGTTTTCTGTTGAGATTCAGAATTGTTTGATTAAGGATCTAATCAAAAGGATTGGTATGTACAGGGAATCATGCCGCCAAGAAGGGCGAATCCAGTTCCTGTAGTACCAGAGGTTGATGTGAATCAGATGGCTTATGCCATGCATACCATGGCAGCTGCTGTGACTGCGCAAACTCATGCTAAGGCGCAGAGGGATGCAGAGAAGCGTGAGAGGGAGATTATAGCTGCTGCATCTCGGGTTCTTACGAGTTTCAATCAGCAGGCTCCTCCAAAGTTTAATGGGGAGGGAGGTTCGGAAACTGCTGACTTGTGGCTCCAAACTGTGGAGAGAATATTCGGGGCAATTCATTGTCCAGAAAGGGAGAAGGTAGTCTTAGCTACCTATCAGTTACAGGGTAGTTCTGAATATTGGTGGGGGAACACCAGGCTCCTTATGGGAAATGTTGATGAGGAGGTAAATTGGGAGAACTTCAAGAGGAGGTTCTTAGCTAAGTACTTTCCCGAGACTGCGAGGGAGAGGTACGGAGAAGAGTTCCTGCAGCTGCGGCAGGGTGGCATTAAAGTGGAAGCCTATGCCAAAAAGTTTGAGTCACTATCCCGTTACTTCCGTTTCTTTAGAGACGGGATAGATGAGGCCTATATGTGTCGTCGCTTCCAGGATGGTTTGAGATATGAACTGCAAGATGCAGTGGTGCCGTTGGGTATTCGTCAGTTTCAAGTCTTGGTAGAGAAATGCCAAGAGGTGGAGGATATGAGGAAGAAGCGGGAGAGCCGCCAGAGTGATTTTAGTGTTGGAGGACCTAGAAATTCAAGTGGTCAGAATCCGAGTTCGGGTCAAAATAAGGGGAAGCAAGGGGATATGTCTGGTAACCGTTCCCAAAATAATAGAGGACCGGGTCGCTCTGAGAATCAAGAGACTCGGGGGAGTCGGGGTGGAGAGAAGCAAGGTTGCTTCAGATGTGGGCAAGCGGGGCATTATGCAAACGAATGTCCGAGTCCGGGGAATATTTGTTTCAACTGTCGGAAACCGGGTCATTTTGCTAGGGATTGCAAAGCCCCAAAGGCCGGGACGTCGGCAGATGTGGCACAAGGAGTTCGACCCGCTGCTAGAGGAGGTGCTTACCGTATGGGCACTGGAGTGAACGGTCAGACCGGTAGTGCCATGCATGAGGATTACTAGTTGCAGGTAACACTTTACTGCATTGTTTATTGTTTGAGGGCAACCCACTCTTGTATGTTTGGATGTATGCTGTTTGTTTGGGTCTTGTTTATAAGTCGTGTTGTTTGGAATTGACTAGTTTTGCTAACCTTAGTGGTGCACAGAGAGTGCTGTGTTTCTTTTTGGAGGGTAGCTAGTCACTACTTCGCGTGAACCTAGTGGTTTAGGCTACGTCGCGGAGGCAAAAGAATGGATTTTGGAAAATTTTTGTGTGAACCTTTGGACTTTTGAGGAACTAGAGGTTGAGAACCTCTGTTGTGAGGTTAATTTTGAGGGGTGAACTCGTTGAGAGTTGCGGTTGGTGCACGGTTGCGCCAGTGTGTTGGTGAGAGTATCTGTGTGACTTCACCCGGTGTTAGCATCTGTGTGGCTGCATCTAATCCTGAGGGATTTTGTTGTGTTGGAGATGGTAATAATTAGTTGAGTTGTTACTCTTATCTTTAGTTTCGAGGACGAAACTTCTTTTTGGAGGGTAGTAATGTAAGACCCAAGATTCCACTGTACAGTTTTACTATGGAACTCTAGTGTCGGCTACGAGTTTTAGGGTTTTGGTGAGGCGGTTGTGCAAATATCGTCACATTAATGAGATTTTTGCTGAAACGGAGCCTGTTTTGTGCTCGTGCGCTGGAAAGGCACAGACTTTCGGGTCGTGATCCTCTTTTAAGTATGAGGAGATTTCTGTGGTCTTAGAATAACGAGTTTTGGATTATTCTTGTTTTTGGAAAAACGAGTAGGATTTTACCCGCGGATGGAAAATCTTACTGCGTCTGTTTTAAGTGAGGATTCGGATGAGAGTTTTATATATCTGCGTGAGTTAGGATATGTCCTGAGATTAATTTTCTGAGGTATGGAAGAAAATTACAGTCGCGGAAAAAGATTCGGCGATAAGTTTTGGAAATGTTAAGCGTTAGACGTTCTTTCCGTAGGTTTTACGTTTTTGTGATTTACGTTCGTCGCGATGCGCGAGAACTGAGCGTGCGTTTTGTTGTAAGAGGTTGTGAGAAATATCTCGTGAGGATAGACTTGGGTTTGATCCAATGGCTAGGGTTTTGTCTTGGCATTTTGTCTTTTGATCCAATGGCCATGAGGTAGCAAGAGGCTATGTAATAGTAAGGAGGTTTAGTGGCTTGGTCACTTAGAAACATCACCAAACATCTCATTCTTTCTCTCTTTCACGTGAGAAGCTCCATTACTTTCCAACCTTCACTAAATTTTCCTTTCTTCACCATTTCACTCCATTTCAAGCTTTGGAGCTTTGAGGAAAGTTGTAGAGAATCACTTTCTAAAGGTAACCCTCTCTTCTCATCTCCTAGGTTGGTAGATTTTTAGAGTTGTGAGGTTTTTGGGTTTATGTTCTTAAGAGGGTTTGGTGAGAAATGTTGTTCTTGCTAGTTTGTGTTTCATGAATGTTGTTCATGAGAGTTTAGTAAGCATGCTAGGCTTTGTTGTTTTTGTTTTCCATGAGTTGGTGAAAAATCTCATGAGAAAAGTTAGGGTTTTGGTTTGGTTATGTATTGATCAATTACATGAGGTTATGTTGTAAGGTTTTGAAAAGAAAAGTTGTCTTTGAACCTTTGGGCGAAAGGGAAATGCGTTGTATGGTTTTGTTTTAGAAAATCCGATGAAAAATATTTTGAGGTTTATGAAAATATTTTCTAAGAGTTTTTGGGTAGTATTTTGGGGTCAAAGTGGTTTAAAACTATTGTGACAAGTGGTGTCGCTTTGTACTTTGAAAACATGTTTGAAAATGATTACCGGACGGTTAAGGCCCGTAATAAAACTTGTGCTTGGGTTAGGTTTTGATTTTGGAAATGAAAATCAAATAACTTGTACTCGAAGCAACCAACATGCTTTCGGAAATGTGTTGCTTGCTTATGAAAATGGTTTGCTTTTATGCCTTGAAAAGATGTTGGGAACTAATAGAATCAAACTAGGCTTGGGGTGGAAAAAGGTGGTGTGAGTTGCTGTCTTTTACTGTCATGACAGGTGCAACTCGCTGAGCGAGTTGTTACTCGCCAGGGCGAGTGTCTCAGGTCATGAACACGCCAGGGCGAGCTCCAGAGCGAGTAAGACCAGTACTCCCTGCCTTCACTCGCCACCAACTCGCCAGGGCGAGCTCTGGGAGTTGAAATTTTGGAATATGATTTCTAAACTTGGTTTTTAGCTTTCTAATCCCTTTTTATTAATTTATGGAAGTGGTTGGGATTGGAAACGAGTTTTTCGGGTACTCGGAAAGTACGTAGCTTATAACGCAAGAAAACGGCCATTTTGCATTTCAAATTATTTAAGACTTTTGATTATTGTTTTGGGTCCTAAAAATAGTACAGATAACTCATGGTGGTCGATCAATACGGTAGTTTTTGGTATGGTATCCGAAAGAGGGATTTTCCTTAGGAACCTTTAGGTTTTTGGGGTTCTTGGTTTAGTTTCAATACTTTTGGTTAGAGAACAAAGTATTGATTGTTGCGCTGCTTGTTTTAGGAAGCGCGTTGTGTTGTTTGAGCGTGTGTTGTTGACGGAAGCTTGCCGAGGTAAGGGCATCACTTTATTTCTGTCTTTTCACTGAGTTATAACATGTTTGTTGGTTATTTTCGGTGATGCGTGTTTGTGTGTTTGGCATGTATGTGTTATGTATTCTCGTGATGAGAAAGTGTTTACAATACATGCGTTGTTTTACATATGATTGGAGATGTATGTATGAACATGTGGGTGAATACATATGATTGGAAATGTATGTATGTTTGTTGTGGTTTGTTACATATGATTGGATATGTATGTATTTGGTTGAGATGGTTTACATATGCTAGGGAGGTATGTATTTGTTGCATTAGTATACATGGGGAATCGTATGCTCATGCATTGTTAGTGCGTAGTGGCGGGAGTGGACTACGAGGTGTGGTTGCGGGAGTGGACCCACCTGATTCTTATAGGGTTTTATTGAGTTCAACACATGGTTGCGGGAGTGGACCATGGGGTGTGATTGCGGGAGTGGATCCACCTAAATCTTGTGTGATTTAGTTGAGTTCGATACATGGTTGCGGGAGTGGACCATGGGGTGTGATTGCGGGAGTGGATCCACCTAAATCTTGTGTGATTTAGTTGAGTTCGATACATGGTTGCGGGAGTGGACCATGGGGTGTGATTGCGGGAGTGGATCCACCTTAATCCTTTGTGATTCTGTTGAGTTCGATACATGGTTGCGGGAGTGGACCATGGGGTGTGATTGCGGGAGTGGATCCACCTTAACCTTGTGATTTCGTTGGTGTTTTAGTAGGGGTTGGACCTACGTTTCCGGAACTCATGCATTGTGGTAGCTAGGGTTAGTACCACGCATTGTAGAGGTTGCATTATAGGCTATGTGTGCATTGCTTATATGAACCCGTTGGTGGGAATTGCTTGTTGGTTAAGAGCTTTCTCTTGTGTTTTGTGGAATTATTGTTATGTGTACAATTTTTCGCACCGGTTATATATATATATACTTGTATTTTGTGGTGACCCTTTCTTTCATTTGCGGGCTCATCCCACCCAGGTGATGGGTTAAGTCGTGGTGACGACGGTGGCAGTTCTAGGCTATAGTAAGCACGTGGTGAAGCTTAGTATAGTTAGACTATGCGCCGGTGTGTTTTGTGCACCGTGCTTTTTGGTTAGCATAGGGTTTCTAACTTGTTTTGTTGTAAGTATTTGAATACTTAGACTTGGATTGTAATTATTCAGGAATACACTTTGCTTGTCGAAGCACCTTATGGTAATGAGTTCTTTGTATATTTGAATGCCGGCTCATTGAAAAATATTCTATGCGCACTCTGAGTGTTAGTTGAAAAAAGAAAAAAAAAAATAATGCCCCTTTTTGGCTCATGAAAAAACGGGTTGTTACAACACTCAAAATAATGTGCACCGAAGATTAAATAATGAAAATATAAGTTATCAAATTAAACTTTAATTGAAAAAAAGGATTTAAGGGTGCGTTTGTTTTACATTCAAAAAAATATTTTTTCTTTGTATTTTTAAAAATAATTTTTATGATAACTTCATTAAAATTACTAAATATTATTTCAAACTCTTCTTTTTATTAATTAAAAGAGTGATTTTGACATTCAATAACTTAAATATTCAAGTTAGAGATTTTAACTTAATAAAAAACACAATTTTTTTAAAAGATTTATCTCTAAAAAAATGACTTTCATGAAAAGCTATTTGAAATAGTTTTTTTTTAGAGATTTTATGATCCAAAAAAATTTCTAACAAAAGGATGAAATACTTAAAATGATATTTTAAGATAAGCTACTTAAACCCATTTTTCATTTGAAGTTTTTATAAATATATTCTTTGTTAAAAAAAATTTAACACAAAATTATGCACTATAAAAATCTATTTTTAAAAAGGTTAAAACAAACGTACCCTAAGATGAATAATTATTAATTTTTTTACTAAAAATCGTGTTTGAATTTTACATATGAAAATAGGAGTAGTTTGAAGTGTGTTATTTATTATCATTAATATTTTTAAATGAAAAAATTTCATTGACTCAAGTTACAATAAAATTTTAATAACCTCTATTTAGATTCCACTATTTTTATTTTTATATGTAAGTGAACGACACATTATCTATGTCAGAAACATTTTTTTATATATCTCTCTATTTTTTTTATACTTTGTGAAATAACATGTCAAAATATTTTATAAGTCTTTTTCTTAAAACCAATAAATAATATAATACACCTCTCAAATTAAATTATTATTTAAAAAAAATTTAAAAAATTTAAAATACCAAACAACATTTACGTCTTAAAAAAGTAGGATCAAACACAACTTTAAACTATACTTCAAGTTTTAAAAAAAAAATTATTATCTATCAATGAACATTTTAAATTTTAAAAAATTGAATATCATATTATTTTCTTCAATAAGTAAATTATAAAATAAAAAATTTAATCAAGCCCGTGCAACGCACGGGTTTAATACCTAGTCTTTTATTTATTTATTTACTTATAAAAGGAAGCTCCTCATTAGCTCCTATGGAAGTATTTTGCCTATGTGGCACTTCTAAAAAAACTCCACATCCCTATTGAAATTTTACCAACTAATATCTAAAAAAATATAAATAATAATGATAATAATTCAACAAAAAAATTAATAATAATAGCCATGTATATATTTATGGTACTTAACTTTTAGAATTCTATTAGAATTGTATGGGATATTATAAAATTTACCCACCGTATTTATGGTACTTAACTTATAGTCTTCTATATATAATAGTATATTATGCATGTTGTGGTTGTTCATATTCGTAACATAAGTAACTAATAGAATTTATGTTCTAATGAAATAATGCATATTCTATTCATATTCATAACTCTCTATAATACTTTAATGAAATAACTCACTCACCAATTTATACATGTTCTCCCACACTATATATAAATATCTTTAGCAATACTCTTCCCAAACATCTATCTCCATTTTCATTTTTTTTCTTTTGCATTTTTTTACAAAATTGAAATTAGATTTCTTCACGTAAATATACAATGTCCAAAGTTATAAATATTTGTTCATGTCTCCGATGGAAAAAAGTGTTTATCTTGGCTATCATCAAGAAAAAATATGTTCTACGCACACACATAAGAAAAAGAATATGGAAGATCCATGTTATGTTTTTTCTTTTGTTAGTTGCTATATCTATTGTATGACTTCTTCTATTCCCATTCATTCATATGTAGGTTGGATAAAATTTCCATATTTTGAATCGAATATATTTCATTGAATGTGATTAAAAGGCTTTTTTTTTTTTTTTTCAGGTTGAAAGAAATCAATTTTGCCCGAAGATATGATGCTAATAGATGAAGGAAATATATATTGTTCAACTTCTATATTTCATTGAATGTGATTAAAAGTTTTTTTTTTTCCTTTTCAGATTGGATAGTATTCTACATTTTTTTGTATTGTTCAACTTCTATATTTTAAACATCGCTTTTGAAAATATAATTGCAAACATTAATTAGCAATATATATGACTTCTTCATGTTTGTTAAATATATCGGTTCAAAAGCTTTCTTATAATTTGTTTTTATATCACATTATTAACATGAATTAATATCAAAACAAGAATTATCTTTTAATAATATGAGAGACCTTACATAGATGAGTAAAGTATATAGTTACATCATGTAGTGCGTAATTTTCCGAGAAAAACCAAAGGATGAAAAAGAAAATACCAAAGATGAATCATAAAACATAAATAAATGAAGATTTACTTAAATTTCACCCACTCTTTTATATATCCAATAATCAAGGTTATTTTTGTTTCATTTTTATTATTGTTCAACTTCTACATTTTAAATCTTATTTGTGAGAACATAATTGAAAGCATTAGTAATATATCAGTTCAAGAGCTTTCTTATCATATGCTTTTATATCATATCATTAACATGAATACATTTGTTTTTTGGTACCTACGTAGGCATATGGTGGATAAATCAATGAGAAATACTCATTAAGTTTTTTTTTTTTTTAAAATTGAAAAGAATTTATTGAGAACACTATTCTATGCCCAATGAGTACATAAGGAATAGAAAAAATTACATTTCTACACTAATGGAAGTACAAAGGCTAAAAGACACATAATCATTAAGACTTTTCTCAAGTTTAAAAACTCAATACATTTAATCTATAACAAAATTGAAAAACTCCAATTAAATACTATTAAATAAAAAAGACAAAAAAAAAAGAGGGAAAATAAACCTCTCCAAATAAAAAAATAATCACCAAAGAAAAGAATTTAGCATAGTAAAAAGAAAAGATAAACCATACAACTGGCTAAAAAAAATCTGATTACCGCACATTTAAATATATGTTATCCTCTATTGTATATTCAATTGCACCCTTTTATTATTTACCCATTTTATATTTCTTATACTTCATATATGTTTTGATTAATCGATAATTTTTATGGTTGGATATAGACTAAAATGACTCTATTATATTGACCGGCCAAATTATCTTGAAAATTGATATAATACTTATATACTTTGTTCTTATTTTCTTTTGTCTTATTGCCTACGAAATTCAATTAAAAGAGTTACTTCTACTATATTGTGGAGTGAAATAAGAAAGAGAGACAAAAACTATTTATATTGATTCAAATATTATTAAAAAAAGAGACTAAAACAAACAATAAATCTCAATAAGAAAAAGGAAAATATAAACAAAAAAATATGAATTAAGTAAATAAAAAAATGTAAGCCAATTAACAATGGAATAAAAAAATCTAGACCAATAAAGTCGAGATAAAATTTCACCAAGTGAATATTTGATATGAAACTCCAAAGAAGTCAATATTATAGTATATGAATTGCACTGTTAAATATATGAGACCTTACTTAGAGGAGAGTAAGAAATTGTGTTATTTAATACCTAATTTTCGAAATAAGATCAATTGATTTTTTTTAACACAACAAGATCAATTGATGAAAAACACAAAACCACCATATATATTAACCACAAGTATTTGATATGAAACTCCAAAGAAATCAATATTATAGCATAAGAATTGCACTTTATTAAATATATGAGACCTTACTTAGAGGAGAGTAAGAAACTGTGTTATTTAATATCTAATTTTCGAAACAAGATCGATTGATTTTGTTTTTTAACACAACAAAATCGATTAATGAAAAACACAGAACCACCATATATATTAACCACATTATATAATTAACCAGAGCTTCACTTCAACTAATTTTAGTATAAATGTTTATCTATGTTTCAAAAGAATTTTGCAAGCATGATTGTCTTTGCTCCAATTAAATAGAATAAAAGATACACCAAAATAAAATAAACTATGATACATATCATCAAACATGTGAAATCTTATATATAAAGTATCCGCTTAGCTTTTATTAACTATTCTCAAAATAATTATTATTTTGTTTTATAAAAATATTTTAAATATACATTTTAATCGTGTAATATCCCTAGACCTTAATTAATAAAAGGATATTAATTAGAGGTAATTTTTGAAGTTTAATTGGAAACTAAGTGAAATACTTAGAAGTAAAGGATCTATTTTATTTAAATGACCAAACTTAGTATCTACACTTAAGTTTTACCAAGGCAAGGAAAAAGAATAGATCAAATTACCTCTACTCAATTTCTCACTCACGCCCCCAATGTTTCTCCAATCACCCCCATTGCCTTCTAGTTCCCTATTTAACCAAATGCCTTGAGTTTGTAACAGTTCATTTGCTCTTGCACAAACAGAACATGCACTCCTATCTCTCTCGCCCTCCTCCCATCATTCCTTCATCCTCAATACTCTTCCACCCACAAATCTATGTAGTTGTTGCATGCAATTGGAAACATAGAACATTCAACCCTCTCTCCACCTCTCTAACCAAGAATCTAACTCTTCCATCCTCTTGTAAGGAAGTTGTTCTTGTGCAATTCCTATCTAAATTCCTGTACTTGAACTGAGGTAAGAAGAACAATCTCTCTCCTTCAATTTCTTCTTCTTCTTGGTGGAAATTTACATTTTGTTAGAACAAGGGTTTTACAAATTGATTCCTAATCTCCTAGTGGAAACCCTTGCATGTGTGTTTTTATCCTAGAATTCGAGTTTGGAAATGACTGGAAGCAGGTGGGTGTTGTGAAGAAGTGGAAAAAACGGACGAATGGCAGAACCTAGCACCTCCACCCTGATACGCTCGCTCAGCGAGCAGCGGAACTCGCCACGGCGAGCTGAGCAGGAAGGCCTGCTGCTGCTTGTTGTTGTTCACCCAGTTCCAAATCGTGCTAGCCCATGCTCTGTATATGAGAAACTAAGGTGAAACTACCAATCTTATGATTCCATTTATCCTTCTATTTTGAATTCCAAATTTCATAACCTCTGTAATCATTCAAACACTCTTTAATCCATTCCTTTCCATTTTGTTCAGGAATACAAGTTTGGGATTCAAGTGAGTTCTGGACTGGAAGCTTGGATGCTATAGCAGGGCTAGTATTCAATGTATTAAAGCTTATACCAGGTGGGTTCTTTAGGATAGTTTAGTTAGCTTTCCCCCAAAATTATGAATTGTATGATAACTTAGGAAAATTTAGGAAAAGTTGTGTGAGGGAAATTAACCCCAAGTTTCCCTCCATTCTGTTTTTATATTATGTGGATTACGTTACTGCACTGGTTAAATGAGGATTGTAGGTGGTATTTTTGAGAAACTATGATTTTAGTAAAACAGGGTATTTTCTGTGTGAACTCGCTACAGCGAGTAGCTGGCGAGCATTCATGGCGAGCTGGGTTCTGGGCTGATGAAACTCGCCACAGCGAGTTGATTTAGGTCAGGACCTATAATCTCGCCATAGCGAGCTGGTGACTCGCCACAGCGAGCTTGTACAGAACCTGCCTACATTTTCTATTTTCTAACAAACTCCACACACTCGTTTTATATCCTCCTCAGAGCCAGATAGCTTGCAGTAATATAATTAACATAATATCGAACAGAATGTTAATCACAGATAATTGTTAGGGCATAACTTAGAATATTATTAGGTTTGTGTGCTCCCCGGGTTTTGGGAAACTATGGTAGTAAGAACTAAAATTAGTATCAGTCAATCATCAGTCAATCATGAGCGATCTGTTATGTCGCGCTATGGACTCCCAATGGGATAATCCATTAGGATATATTATTGTGAGCTGCATGCCGTGACCGAATCGGTTGACGGATATGGCAGGCCTCTGAGACCTGCTCACCTCAGAGTGTCCTCGTGTTTAAAATGAATAAGATTTATTGATCTGTGATACACCTTTGATTCTGTTATTATGTTATGTTATATATATATGCTAGTATGTTATGACTGATTAGGATTTTCCCGGTGTAGTCACCTCTATGAGGGTAGTAGGACTCACTGAGGCTTAGTAGTCTCACCCCACTCCAAACCAATTTTTAGGTAGACAGGTTAACTGGAGCAAGGACCAGGACGGAGCTGATGATTGGAGCTGAGCTTGATTCATCAGACTTAAAGACTTTAGTCTTCCTCTTTGTTTTAGTTTTATTCTGTTTATTTTAGAATCTTATTGTTTCCGCTGTATTCTTTTAATTCACTAAGAGATGTAAGGACTTCTTGTAATTCTGCTGTTTAAACTAGTTAATTTTATGTACTCAGATCCATTTGTTTATGGCTTGACTAAATATTCTAGATATTTTAGTTTGGGCGTTATAATTGGTATCAGAGCAGGTCGATCCAGTATCGGACCTTGCCATGAGACATTCCAATCCTTCCCTAAATAATACAGACCCTTTGGATCTGGACTGTTTACGCTGAAACTATCGCGTGCTGAGCCTGATCAACTCAGTATTGTGTATGGTAGGCAGGGTATTATGGTTTAGAACTGAAGTGAATTCTGGAATTCCAACGTTGAACCCGTAGTGAAGCTGCAAAGAAGGAGCATTCGTCGAAGAGGACTCTTATAAGTAGATATTGGGACGATGGCAAAGGGTGCCATAGAAGTAAGTTGTGGATGGCAAGCGATGAATGCAAGTATATCTTTATGCTGAGATGCTTAGTGCATAACAGTATTCCACTGTCACTATGTGTCAGCTAAACTTCCTGAACCTATAAGTCACCTTATACTACCGAGAGCCTAAGTTCAGCCAAGTTTGTGGACCCATGAACACCAATGACAATAGGCAGTAAACCAAAACTCATCCTAAATTCAAGTTAGTATATGACTGGGAGTTATGAGTGTGGTGCAAGTAGAGAATTGGACGAACCCCAGAATTATCCTTTCTACACTCTGTCAAACTCGCTTAGCGAGTAAACGCGCGCTGTAGCGAGTTTAGCAGGCTGCTGCTACTGCTTGTTTGCTGCCTTACTCCCTGTTTAGTTGTTTTAATCATGGTGAGTAGCCTCCAGCCCTCTTCCATAATTTCACCATTCTACGTTTCTAGTTTTAGTGTAGGTGATTCTAAACTACCCGGTGTGCATAAGAATTGTTGAGGAGATGCATTGGAGATGATATTGGAAGTTGGACGCAACTAGAAATTAGGCCACGTATACCTTTCCTAGTAGAAGCCAATGACTTGTTGAAACTATCAGAAACTTAACCATAACTGATGTAACTGTTAGAACCTTTGTAATCTGTATCCGTACCCGAGAAAGCCTATGTAAGTTCAGTCACGCATAGGATTTTGAGTTAGCAACCCAGCGTAGTGAACCTGATAGATATCACCGTAATAGAGGTTCAAATCGAACCGTCCGTATATGAGGAACCCAATTAGGACAAGAGCACATTCCAGTATCTCCTCAAGTCACCTTATTAGGTTATCATTTAGAATGCCCTTAGCTAAGTTACTATTACCTTTCAGCTCGTAAGAACATTTCTACCTCGCCACTGAGAATCAAAGTACATTTAGTATAACAATTAGGGATTTCCTCTCCAACCACACCAGTTTCTAGCAGTATACCAGCAAACTCTAGAGCCCCAAACATAAACTAGACTAACAGTTAGGATGTCCTTATAATTTCTTGGGAATTCTTCAGCCAAAATTCCTAGAACATCATCACCGAATAGCTAGCAACCAAACCGATGTTAGAACCTTGTCACATAAATATAACCTTGACCCACATCAAAGCTGAATCCTACTTTAGCGACCCCGTCATCCCAATAGATTTGTTAAGACCGTAAAATTAAGTAACCAAAAACTAGCAATCTAGCAATTACGACCAATTAATTACCCCGTTAAGAATAGGGAACCCCAGCACCTATACCTTAATGTCCTCTTATCGCAAAACCCATTAGGTGAACATTTAAGATAACCACCTCTAGGCGCCATCAATAGGACCATTCTATCGCTCTATACCGGAATGTACACCGAACCATTATAGGTAAAGTTTTGATTAGTAAAAACAATGGAGAGTTAGCTTTAGCACAATCAGACTCCAGAGTCGAACGTAGTTGCCTTGCCATTAGATAGTTTAGAGACCGGCAATTTAGTTCCATACTAGTTTGACTACACACTACACGGATTCATGCATTAGAACCTGATAGTTATAGATTAGTGGAATCAGTTAACCGTACATTGAGAGTTGTCAGTCAGTTATCATTAGGCTATTACTACAGTATTGTAGACCAAGTAGACTCTCAGTCTGAAGATTAGGATTGAACCGGTATATTCTAACACTATCTGAATGCCAACCAGTCTTATTACCGCTTAAGATATTAATACTAGAAGCCGACGATACATAAACAACTTTAGTGCCAGACGGTGGGAGATATGACTCGATTAGATTAGCAAGTATGAGTCCTTATTAGAGACATCAGCCACCCAGGCCAATCTTTTACTACACATGATTAGTTAGCTAGACACAAGCAAATAAGTTAGCTTCAACACAAGTTAGCCAACCGATACCTCCATACATTCAGACCTTTCAGCTAAGAGAACATTAGAATCAATTGGACGGTCTATCGGCGAGAATTGTCAGCGAGAATCATTGAGTGGAAACATAGTTGCCCTAACCGGAGAGAACTGACAGAATAATTAGAATTGTAGAATAT
The DNA here is from genome assembly GCA_030408175.1 of Trifolium repens. Classification (NCBI taxonomy): domain Eukaryota; kingdom Viridiplantae; phylum Streptophyta; class Magnoliopsida; order Fabales; family Fabaceae; genus Trifolium; species Trifolium repens. The sequence continues at coordinate 29,797,373 of CP125848.1, forward strand.
GAGAATAAACCAGTAGAAGACAAATCTTCAATTGTCTATTTGTCTCTAGAGATCCTAATTCAGCAGAGTCATTGAACCAAACAATGCTCAATTTAATATTCGCAAGTCTTGGAACACCATGACGTGTGTAAATCTCTAACCCGTCTAATCATTCCTCAGTTGGACAAATTCTTCTCGTGCCTTCAATGGTTTGACAACCACGTGTTGTACCTAAATTCTATTAGGATGCAAACTTTCAATTTCTCGAAGCCAATTAGTTACATCGAGGGTGATAATGTCCCACTTAAACAACCGCATTAAGTGTTTATCAGTTTCCCAGTTGTGTTACTGTTAACAAAAACCTATCTGCGAAAGATAATTATTCTTGAGAAGATCAAGAATAAATTTCAGTTTCATTTCTTACTCGCTCGATTGATCTGTCAATCAACATACTTCAAACCACTCCGGTCGAACTTACCTAGCTCAGTGTCACCAAACCAGTAAATTTAGAATTAAGAACGGAGTTATTCCCAATCCTGTGGAGTTCAGTAGATCTAGCAAAATCAGAGTTAAGGATTCAAACCTGTCAGTTCCATCTTCTAATTTCATGTTAGATTAGTGTGTTAACCTTAGGTACCTCTGCTCGAACGTTTCAACCTTCTAGATTCATTCCCTGAAATCTCGTGAGGTCTTGCGCTGAAGCCTGAACGCCTGAACCAGAGCATTTCGATTCCAAGTCTAATTACCAGTAATTACTTAGCATAAGTGTGAGAGAGTTACTTACTCGCTTGGAGTGATATACCAATCTCATTTGGAAACCCTTTTCTATCCTTAGTGATCTCTTAAGATAATTCAGTCAACCGTTCTAAGCCAAACCATTCAATGTAGCCTTAGCGTGACAAATTCAGACCTTATGCTTTCAGCTAGCCAAGTTCCATACATTAGCTACCAGTAAAGGATTTCAAACACGTTTGACTTGTAACCCGAGAAATGATCTGAACCTAAGTGCGTCCACGTGTTAAATGTACAACTCGATCTTTGTGTCGTGACGGGATGGATAGAGATTGTAGGTGGGATTTTATCGGATAACTATAAGTTCGTCTGTGGATGAGTTTAACTCGTGAACAGAAGAATCAGTAGTGTTTAGACAATTTTCCACTCGTTTTATATTTCGGTCAATTCTGGAGTATATGCACAACACGAGGTACAGAAGTACAATTGACACGTCATGCAAAATAGTGTTCAGAAAGGAGAACGACTATAGGGAGGAAGAATCTTGGACTTGCCGATAGGAGTATTCAAACTTTTACCTTCCGTTAATCATTTAACATCGCCATCAGTTTTGCGAGTATCTAACCAGGCCAGATACCGTTTTACTGAGTTAGTGAGACTTCAAGTTAATACTGGTGGTAAGAGAAACAGTCTAATCGTAGTGGGAGTAGAGGAGCATGAGACTAGACTAAAGTGGTGACAACACTGTCAGAAGGTGACAGCGAGCATTTGAATCAGAGTGCGCAGCACCGAAGCTGTTGAAAATGTGAGGATAACCTTAGCCAGTAACTTAAGAGAAAAGTTTTATTCCAAGGGATTGAATGCTATTAACTGGAGATTAGACGAAGTGTAGTTCGTATGCAGGCATAAACAACCTACCCTAATGTGGATAGAGAAGTTGAATTTCGAGGACGAAATTCGTTAAGGGGGGTAGATTGTAATATCCCTAGACCTTAATTAATAAAAGGATATTAATTAGAGTCAATTTTTGAAGTTTAATTGGAAACTAAGTGAAATACTTAGAAGTAAAGGATCTATTTTATTTAAATGACCAAACTTAGTATCTACACTTAAGTTTTACCAAGGCAAGGAAAAAGAATAGATCAAATTACCTATACTCAATTTCTCACTCACGCCCCCAATGTTTCTCCAATCACCCCCATTGCCTTCTAGTTCCCTATTTAACCAAATGCCTTGAGTTTGTAACAGTTCATTTGCTCTTGCACAAACAGAACATGCACTCCTATCTCTCTCGCCCTCCTCCCATCATTCCTTCATCCTCAATACTCTTCCACCCACAAATCTATGTAGTTGTTGCATGCAATTGGAAACATAGAACATTCAACCCTCTCTCCACCTCTCTAACCAAGAATCTAACTCTTCCATCCTCTTGTAAGGAAGCTGTTCTTGTGCAATTCCTATCTAAATTCGTGTACTTGAACTGAGGTAAGAAGAACAATCTCTCTCCTTCAATTTCTTCTTCTTCTTGGTGGAAATTTACATTTTGTTAGAACAAGGGTTTTACAAATTGATTCCTAATCTCCTAGTGGAAACCCTTGCATGTGTGTTTTTATCCTAGAATTCGAGTTTGGAAATGACTGGAAGCAGGTGGGTGTTGTGAAGAAGTGGAAAAAACGGACGAATGGCAGAACCTAGCACCTCCACCCTGATACGCTCGCTCAGCGAGCAGCGGAACTCGCCACGGCGAGCTGAGCAGGAAGGCCTGCTGCTGCTTGTTGTTGTTCACCCAGTTCCAAATCGTGCTAGCCCATGCTCTGTATATGAGAAACTAAGGTGAAACTACCAATCTTATGATTCCATTTATTCTTCTATTTTGAATTCCAAATTTCATAACCTCTGTAATCATTCAAACACTCTTTAATCCATTCCTTTCCATTTTGTTCAAGAATACAAGTTTGGGATTCAAGTGAGTTCTGGACTGGAAGCTTGGATGCTGTAGCAGGGCTAGTATTCAATGTATTAAAGCTTATACCAGGTGGGTTCTTTAGGATAGTTTAGTTAGCTTTCCCCCAAAATTATGAATTGTATGATAACTTAGGAAAATTTAGGAAAAGTTGTGTGAGGGAAATTAACCCCAAGTTTCCCTCCATTCTGTTTTTATATTATGTGGATTACGTTACTGCACTGGTTAAATGAGGATTGTAGGTGGTATTTTTGAGAAACTATGATTTTAGTAAAACAGGGTATTTTCTGTGTGAACTCGCTACAGCGAGTAGCTGGCGAGCATTCATGGCGAGCTGGGTTCTGGGCTGATGAAACTCGCCATGGCGAGCTTTTGCTCGCCATGGCGAGCTTTTGCTCGCCACAGCGAGTTGATTTAGGTCAGGACCTATAATCTCGCCATAGCGCGCTGGTGACTCGCCACAGCGAGCTTATACAGAACCTGCCTACATTTTCTATTTTCTAACAAACTCCACACACTCGTTCTATATCCTCCTCAGAGCCAGATAGTTTGCAGTAATATAATTAACATAATATCGAACAGAATGTTAATCACAAATAATTGTTAGGGCATAACTTAAAATATTATTAGGTTTGTATGCTCCCCGGGTTTTGGGAAACTATGGTAGTAAGAACTAAAATTAGTATCAGTCAATCATGAGCGATCTGTTATGTCGCGCTATGGACTCCCAATGGGATAATCCATTAGGATATATTATTGTGAGCTGCATGCCGTGACCGAATCGGTTGACGGATATGGCAGGCCTTTGAGACCTGCTCACCTCAGAGTGTCCTCGTGTTTAAAATGAATAAGATTTATTGATCTGTGATACACCTTTGATTCTGTTATTATGTTATGTTATATATATATGCTAGTATGTTATGACTGATTAGGATTTCCCCGGTGTAGTCACCTCTATGAGGGTAGTAGGACTCACTGAGGCTTAGTAGTCTCACCCCACTCCAAACCAATTTTTAGGTAGACAGGTTAACTGGAGCAAGGACCAGGACGGAGCTGATGATTGGAGCTGAGCTTGATTCATCAGACTTGAAGACTTTAGTCTTCCTCTTTGTTTTAGTTTTATTCTGTTTATTTTAGAATCTTATTGTTTCCGCTGTATTCTTTTAATTCACTAAGAGATGTAAGGACTTCTTGTAATTCTACTGTTTAAACTAGTTAATTTTATGTACTCAGATCCATTTGTTTATGGCTTGACTAAATATTCTAGATATTTTAGTTGGGGCGTTATACATCGAATCCGTGCAACGCACGGGTTTATTTCTAGTACTAATAATCTGATGTATTTCAATCCAATCAAACATCCTTGTCTTCGTTCAAACATCAATATCATTACACAATATATACACAAGAAAGATTTGAAGACCTAACTCAACTGGCAAATGCTGAAATTGCTTGGCCGGACGTCATGAAGTTGTGTGTGAGTTTAATTTCAGTGAATTACCACTTCATCTAAGACCAAAAAAATATTTTGAATCTTCATCTTTTTTTTTCCTTTATTCTAAGTTGCTTTACACTTCCACTCATTTCTAGTTACAATATATTAAAAGAAACTACTATTAAAAATTCAAGTTTGTCCTTATTACTTTTAACGGTGTTCCAAGTTTTACGCCCTTAAATGTAATTTTAACTTTAAACAAATAAAAAATAAATACAAAAAAAAAATAAGAAGGAAAGATAAGCATAAAAGAAATATTCTCATAAAAATAGCATCAGAAACCACATATCTAAACAAAAAAAAATACAAAAACAAAAATAGGAAAAACAGAAGATAAGCATCAGATAAATCTTCCCATAAAAATTTAATTAAAATAAATTTACACATAAAAATATGAACAAAAATCACTATAAAAGATACGCTCTAAAAATAGTAACTTTTTTTTAATGAAAAAATAGTAACTCAATCTAACATATAAAAACTTATATATAAAAAGTAAAAATAGAATAACCTAATAAAAGAAGATACTTATTTATGAGCTTAAAAATAAAAGAACAGAAAAATAGAAACAAAAACACAATCGACCCGTTTGGATTGACTTATTTATGAGTTTATGTGAAATAACTTATGCAAATAAATAAGTTTTTATGTATTATTATAAGTTTTTTAAGGTAGCTCATGAAAACAATTTATAAAGATATAATTTTTGTTAGTGGAAACTTATGAATTAACATGCGTAAAAAAAACTTATGAATTAACATAAAAGTTTATTTATAAATTATAACCATAAAATATTTTTTTTTAAGCTTAAAAATAAGCCAAATTCAAACAGGTTCAATATATTAAAAGGTATTGCTACTAAAAATTCTAATTTGTCCTCATCAATTCTTAAAAATATTTCAAATCTTCTACTTCGTAAAAAAAATTATATTTTTTAATTTAATATTTTATTAAATAGTAGTTAAATTCTACTCTATTTTTATTATAAAAAAATCTACTCTATTTTTGTTTACTCTCATATAAAAAATACAGAATAAGTGCATTATTGATGAATATATATTATAATAATTACGGGGTAAATATTTGTCATTATACTTAAAACATCACGGGACAAGTGTTGATCAATAATTTTGTCAAAAAAAAAGAAAGTGTTGATCACTAATATATAAAAAATCATACACGGGACAGTTGTTCTAATAAAAAAAATTTAATCATACACGGGACAATTGCTTTAATAAAAACAATTTAATCATACATGAGACAATTGCTTTAATAAAATTTTTTTAATCATACACGGGATAATTGCTTTAATATAAAAAATTAATCGAAAAAAGAGATGCAACACAGGACTTCCCAAGAGGTCACTTATCCTAGTACTACTATCGCTTAAGCACGCTTAACTGCTGAGTTCTGATGAGATTCGGTGCATTAGTGTTTGTATGATCGCACCTGATATATAATACAGTTTAAATATATATATATATATATGTTCCGTCTGTGATAGAATAGTGATTTTTTTTGGATTTTTAAACCAAATTTCGAAGAAATCCGAGAAAGTGGACTAAAAAACAATTTTTTTTATTAACATGGCATTACTTTCCAACACATTTGAGTATTGTGGGAACAAAATATACTTTAAGTTGATAAGTTAGGTGGTAATAAAATAATGTATGAGTAACATATTAATATATGAGGTAAAATAGTGGGAATTGATATGAGTTTTTTTTAGTTGCCCGGTTGGAATAAAAAATAAGTGAGTTGCTTCAAGATGGTGTGTTTCAAATAGGACCCACAAAATACTCTTAAGTGAAGTTCACCACTGGAGCTGCTCTTAGTTAGCATACCTGTTAATAATTAAAAGGCTTAAACATCATTTTCGTCCCTGTAAATTCATAATTTTTTTGTTTTAGTCTCTGTATCTTTTTTTGTTACAAATTAGTCCCTGCATATGCAAATCTTTTTTATTTTAGTCCCTAAAACTAAAATTCGCAGAAAAATTCGCTGGTTTCTGCGAATTTTAATTTTAAGAGACTAAAACCAAAAGATTTGAACATACACGGACTAATTTGCAACAAAAAAAAGATACAAAGACTAAAACCAAAAAATTGCGTTAGACGAAATGATATTTAAGCCTAATTAATATAAAGTACTTGTTTGTACCAAAAAAGAAAATAAAATAATATACTTACACCATTTTTGTCATTTTAAAATAGGAACCGAAACCTCCTCTGTTATTCTACCGGAGAAACCCTTGCTGTTGCCGAGAAAAGAGAAGCAGCAGAACACACAGAGCTCCATTTCCGACTGAAAATGGAGTGTGACGGTGGAATGGAGCAAGAAATGCAACTACAGCTACATAAACTTCACTTCATCAAATCAGAGGAAACACTCAATCAATTACTCTCCACTCTCTGGAAGACAAGGAAAACCGGTCTTCAACCTCCCCAAAAATCACATTTCCAATCCATCCTCAACCTCTCTTCACCCTCCCAACTCGATCCTGTATTCTAATGTTATTTTTCATGTTAATTCAAAACTCGTTGCATTTCATTTCACATGAAATAGGTTTTGGCGTGTCTTCGATGGCTTATAAGAAGATTTGTTTATCAAAATTTGAGCGACGATGAGCTTCTCAAATTGTTTCCTCATGATCTTTCATTACACTTGCAATCGAGATTGTTGGAAGCAAGATTTATCTTCACAACAGCAAGTAACTATTTTCATGCTTACTTCTCAACATTACATTTACTATATTCATTTCGTTCTAATAATGTGATTTTTCAGTTTATTTTATACAAATTTAATGTAAAACTTGAAACATAAGGGATTTACAATTATATAAAACCATTTAAAAGAAATTATTATTTAGGTTTTTTAAATCGTTGTGATTTTTCATATTTTATATGTTGGATATTTTAGATATTTCAAAAGTTGTTTATCTCATAATTTATGTATTTAATTTTATTTGGAAATTACTTTTAATTACTTATATGATTTTTCGGTTTCTCTTAATTACTTATATGATGACACATCTTTCAAATTCTATATTCAACTTGTTGCCTATTAATTAGGAAGAAATATCTGCAATACAATTAGGGGTGTCAAAATGGATGAATTAGATGGATTTGGATTGGATTGCTAATTGATGGATCAAAATAATCCATTAATCCATTAACAATCCATTAAACTTCATTCAAAAAATATAATCCAATTCATCCATTAGAGATAAAATTCAATTCAATCCATCCATTATCATATTTCTGATGGATGAATATCCTGTCACATAACCGATTATTCCAGAACCTTAAGCTGTTAAGATTGACCACATCAATGGTTTTATATTAATTTATAACACGCCCCCTCACGCAAGAGCCCACTTGGGCTTGAAGTGTGGATAATGCATAGGTCCACCTATCATATGCTTAAATTCCACTTTTTAATTAGAAAGTGAGGGGAGCGGGGATCGAACTCTAGACCACTTAGTTATAGAGGCTCTGATACCATGTCAAATAACCGATTATCTCAAAAGCTTAAACTTATAGGATTGGCCACATCAATGGTTTTATATTAATTTATAACATATCCAATCCACCCAACAAAATTAATTGAAATATTATTGTTTAATTTCAGTTTTAATACATAATTTTGATGATGAATATCTTTAATTGTATGATAATAAAAATTATAAAAAAATGATTATTTTTTTTTTGACGATAAAAGGTTTATCTCATTTCATTAAAAATAACATCAAAGATACATGTTGGAATATCGATAAAGTTATGGAAACTAGCTAGAGATGTAGCCACCCGAGCAAGCCTATGGGCAACTTCATTCGCTTGTCTCCTAATGAACCTAACATGAGAGGTTACAAGATTTGTAGCTAGAATAATCCTACAATCTGTTAGGATATCCCCAAGATCAGAGTTGTAAGTTCTGCTACTGTGGAGGCTGTCTACTACTCCTTTACAATCCATTTCAAAATCTATGTCCCTTATTTGCATTTCATTCACCCACCTCAAAGCACTCAGCAATCCTATAGCTTCTCCAATTTCCACATCAAGAATAGGTTCTATCCATTCGGTTCTTGCAGCCACAAAACTTCCATGAGCATCTCTAATGCACATACCAATGCCCACCTTGTTGCTAATTGAAGAGAAAGAAGCATCAATATTGCATTTGTACCTTCCGGGGCTTGGTTTCATCCAATGCATCTGCTGGGGCGCTGGTTGTTGATTGCTTACGTGAGAACGAATGTGTTGTGCTTGACGCCAACTTGTGATTAAATGTCGAGCTCGTTCACACACAGTCCGGTTTGAGTCTGCAACATTGTCCCATACTTGATTATTTCGACGTTTCCAAATGCTCCAAACCATAACACTAAACAACTCTTGTTGTTCCTTGTCTAAATTCTGCAAAATAGAGAACAAGTTGTCTGTGATGTTACTGCTAATGTTAAAACCTGCACTGATATGGTTCCATAAACCTACTTGCTGCCAACAGTCGATACTGCGCGAACATAGGAATAACACATGTAAACTATCTTCCTCCATGTAATTACAAACTGCACAGTGCAAAGGACATTGTACACCACGGCTGTTCAGTCTAGCTCGCGTAGGTAAAACATTTCTGCCTATCCTCCACAGAAGGTTCTTCACTTTTGGTGGAATTTTTGCTTGCCAAATAATGTTCCAGTTACCCGCGATACCAATTCTGTGCTGACTACCGGCATTATTCACACAGTATTTATAAGCGCTGCGCACCGAGTAAATGCCGTTATGTTCAAATTTTCAAACTAATCTATCAATGTGCACAGATTCAAAAGAGGAGTATTTATAATTTGTCTAACAGTGCTGCTATTAAATATGCTACTGATCTTGTCTATATCCCATGCCTTTGAATTTGTCTTCAACATATCTTTCACCTTCTTAATGTTGTCAGGCACCTGCGTGTTTTGTGGAGTAGTAATTGACAAGCCTTTGTTAAGCCAATTTTGTCCCCATATTTTAATCTCTTCTCCTGTACCAATGCTCCATTTGCAGCCTCCTTGGACAACAAACTTAGAATTCCAAATACTCCTCCAAACATAACTTGGATTATGTCCAATATTTGCCTCAACAAAATCACAATTAGGAAAATATCTAGCTTTGAATAATTTTGTGATTAGGCTATCCGGTTTTGTGACTAAATTCCAGGCTTGTTTCCCGAGCAAAGCAAGATTAAAGGCCTGAAGGTTTTTGAATCCAATTCCACCATAGTCTTTGCTCACAGAGAGACGCTCCCAAGATAGCCAATGAAGACCTCGTCCGTTGTTTGCACTATGACCCCACCAAAAAGAGTTGAGCATTTTTTCAATCTCTTCAATTAGAGTCGATGGAATAAGAAAAATACTCATGACATAAGTTGGGATGGATTGCAAAATCGATTTTATCATCACCTCTCTGCCGGCTTGAGAGAGGTGTCTGCTACTCCAAGAGTTATTTTTTTTCCAGATTCTATCCTTTATGAATTTAAATGTAGCTTTTTTGCTCCTTCCTATCATAGATGGGATACCGAGATATTTACCAGTTCCGAGCACTTGTGTTACACCAAGTTGATTTGCAATAGCTTCACGTGCATCTGCTGGGACATTTCTGCTACACTAAAATTCTGACTTTTGGAGATTAATGGCTTGTCCGGAAGCTAATTCATAGACAGCGAGAATGTTCTTTAAAATAGTTGCCTCGGTTACCGTTGCTTTGAAGAACAAGAAGCAGTCATCTGCAAACAGGAGATGAGAAATTATCGGCGCATTTTTACAAATCTTGGCGCCATGTAACTCCCCTCTATATTCAGCCTGTTTGATGAGCGCTGACAGTCCTTCTGCACATATGATAAACAGATAGGGTGAAAGCGGGTCGCCTTGCCGTAATCCTCTACCAGGCACAATTGGCCCGACCATATGGCCATTGACATTTACAGAGTAGTCCACCGTTTCAACACATAGCATGATCCAATCAATCCACTTTTGAGAGAATCCCATTTTAATCATCATGTCTTTCAAGAAATCCCATTCTATGCGATCATAGGCCTTACTAATGTCCAGTTTGAGAGCTGCTTCCCCTTTCTTACCTCTAGTTTTGGATTTCATGAAGTGAATGATTTCAATGGCTGCCATTGCATTATCAAGGATAGATCTTATCTAGTATACGTTTTTCAGCACATGTTTTGAATCACTCCACCTGCAGCTCCTAATTAACAGAACCACTTTGTTAACTATCATTTTATGATTATTTCCTGATCTTGCACGTGTTAACTCCCTTTCCTAAAACTTCTCCTTTTTGGTCATTATAAAAGGGTGGAACTAAGATATTAAACAATATGCGTGATAAATAAATATACGAAACAGAGGTCACTTGCATTTCTTAGAGTATTTTCGTGAAAGAACAAAACATACATGGAGTATATTATACTAAATGTTTGAGTTGCCTACCTTATTGATATGTGTATTGATAACATCGGCGTGTTTATTGTCGAGATGAACCGGTTGTATTATGGGTGAGTTACGCAATATTTGCGGATAATTTCTTAGTTCAGTAATTACACGCCTTCGGTTGTTTGTCAATTATTTATTTTTCCAGCCATCGGATATGATTATGATTGACCATGGCGAAACAAGATTGACAGTTTATAGCTATTGGCGCTCCAATGATGTTATTTTTATTTTCTCTCTAGTTTGTATGATGCAAAAACATGGGGGTTGGCATGCTAAAGGACCATAGCATGGTGATCAAATTTTTTGTAAGTTTTACATTATTCTCCCCTTGAAATCTTCCACAAGGGGTCAGGTAAAAATTCTAAAATTTTATGTTGAGTTTGTAAATTTGTTGAATTTGTTTAACTAGAAACATAGTGATTTTATAATTTAATTGAAAATGATAATCTGAATTCTTCTTCTAGTTACATGAGAATACTGTGTTTATCATCTAGATTAAACTCTTGTATTAAGGCATGCTATTATATTCTCATTAGTTAGAGCAATATTTGTGAGTATCAATATATTTAGATACATTTAGTTTGATGGGCTAAAGTTTTGATCTACACAACTAGTAATTAAATGTGCTGAATTATTTGTGCAAACTGCAAAGTGCTATTTGATGTTGTTGATTGCATATTGTGGTATCAATAATATTTTCATGATAAATTATGATTGTGCATTTTTATGACATGTACTTTGCTGTGAAAAGGAAGATGGAGTTAACATTTATATTAATCACTAATTTCTTTATGATTATCACTTGTGGACTATAAAGTTTTGTTTAACGCATGTAGTGATCTATGCTGAATTATTTATCATATTTATATTTTAAGATTGCCTATCGCATGTCATATTGTGTGGTTGCTGTAAATCTGCTTGTGTGATTATTGAGAATGCACCTTGATAAATATTATAAGTATGATTGAATATTTTTCTGCTTTGTCAATAGCTTGCTGCATTTTAACTGTTGAGTTTTCTTAGTAGTTGGTATAATTAAAATTTTTGAGTATAACATATGTTGATAGCTGCACCTATTCAAATCGTGTGAAGTTTGTTTTAATGTGGGGGGTATACAATATTCGTTTGATGATTTTATTTTGATATGCTTATACATGAGAGAATTAAAGTTTGAGGTTATGTAAACAATTTGATAATGAAAGTATGAAAGTTTTGCTCTTTTCTGAACATGTGTGTAATTTTAGTATAAGACATAAGGATGTGTGATAGGAAAATTTCTTATATCGAGTATCCCTTATGATTTAATTCAATTTGAGTAAAGAAGTTGAGGAGATATTCTGTTGATAAATTCATGAAAAATATTATATGGTAGATGATGACATACTTGAGAGATACCATAAAAGATTATATGATATAGTGTCGATTAGTCATTGTATCAGAACAATACAATGATGTACTATGAGATTTGTTTGAGTAAGAAAAAATATATATTCGAGAATCATTTCTCTATTGTGAAAGAGTTACCACTTGAAAATTATTCAAATAAGCTTGTGTAATAAATTCACAAATGGAATCACATTTATCCAATGTGGTGGTGTCGCTTAGAAAATATTCTAAGTAGACTTGTATAATAAATTTATAATTGGATGTGAGTCATTGCATTATATAATACAATGATGGTGATGATGATAATTGGATATAAGCCAATAAGATAAATCTTTAAGTATATTTATTTTATTGATGAATAAGTTGTCGCTTAGTAGCCATCTAAGTAGATTGGTATAAACTTATTGTGAAAATCGAGTTTATTATATAGACTGTCAAATAACCGATTATCCCAAAAGCTTAAGCTGTTAGAATTAGTTACATCAATGATTTTATATTATTTCTAACACGCCCCCTCACGCAAGAGCCCATTTGGGCTTGAAGCGTGGATAATGCATATATAGGCCCACCTACCATATGCTTAAATTCCAATTTTTAATTAGAAAGTGAGGAGAGCGGGGATCGAACTCTAGACCACTTGGTCATATCGGCTCTGATACCATGTAGAAAATAATATGTGAATACTGTTCATTTAAAGGAAAAATAAAATAAAATTTCTGCTCCTTTCGGTACTATTTAGCCGAGGTAATTAATTATGACGTTTTTTTATTCTAGACGACGATCATCCACCTTCAAATATCGTCGTGAATGCAAATATTGTCATCGTTCGGGATATACTATTTTTCAATGTTCGAAATTACATGGTCCTCCACGACCTTCAAATCGGAAGAACAAAGGTGGAGGTGAGAGTCATGCTTTTCATGCTAGTAATTCTTTTAAAGGACAATCATCCTCCTCAATTCAGCTTTCTTTCACAACGGAACAACTAGACAGACTGTACAAAATTCTTGAATCTGACACTCTTTCTTGCTCTATTGCCCCAAAAGGTAATTCTGCCCTTCTTAGTGCCAATACCAGTCGTGCTTGGATAGTAGATTCAGTGATCACATGACAGGTGATTCTACTATGTTTTCTTCGTATAGTCCTTGTGCAGATCATAAAATAAAAGTTGCAGATGGCTCTTTTTCAGCCATTGCAGGTAAAGGTTCAGTTGTGTTGTCTCCAAGCCTAACTCTTAAAGATGTCCTTCATGTCCCAAATTTATCTTGTAGTCTCATGTCTATCAATAAATTAGCCCAAGAAAAAAATGTCAAACTAACTTTTTCCATACACATTGTGTCTTTCAGGATTTGAACTCGGGGAAGATGATTGGCAGTGCTAAGGAGAGTGGAGGACTGTACTACTTTGACATTGGATCTGAATCACAATCACCTTCCAAACCAATAAATATGATTGGCAGTGCTAAGGAGAGTGGAGGACTGTACTACTTTGACATTGGATCTGAATCACAATCACCTTCCAAACCAATAAATATTAACTTCGAGTCTTTTTTTGCTTTAAATAATGATGACAACGTTATGTTGTGGCATTTACGATTAGGTCATCCTAGCTTTCGTTATTTAAAGTACTTGTTTCCTAAGTTATTCCATAACAAGGATTTATATTTGTTTAATTGTGAAGCATGTGAATTTGCAAAACATCATCGATCTGGCTTTCAGATACAACCTTATAAACCATCAAAACCTTTTTCTGTTATTCATAGTGATGTATGGGACCCTAACCGTACGAGTACACTTTCTATCAAAAAATGGTTTATTACATTCATTGATAACCATTCAAGAGCCTGTTGGGTGTACTTGTTAAAGGGAAAATCCGATGTTTGTCAAGCTGTACAAGATTTTTTTATAATGGTGCAAAATCAATTTCAAACAAATATTCAAGTGTTTAGAAGTGATAATGGCAAATAATACTTTAACACTAATTTGAGTGATTTCTTCCGTAAAAACGAGACAGTGCATCAAAGTTTATGTCCTAACACTCCCCAACAAAATGGAGTTGCAGAAAGAAAAAATAGGCACTTGTTAGAAGTGGCTAGAGCTTTACTTTTCTCTAGTAAAGTACCAAATTATTTGTGGGGTGAAGCAGTTTTAACTGCTGCATATTTAATTAATAGAGTTCCCTCCAAAGTTCTTAATTTTCAAACTCCAATTCATATTTTCAATGAATGTTTTCCTTTTGATCTTGTTTCAAACGATTTGACTTTAAAAATCTTTGGTTGCACAACTTTTGTTCATGAACATAAGAATATCAGCAAACTTGAACCCCGTGCTATAAAATGTGTTTTTGTTGGATACTCTCCAACTCAGAAGGGATATAAATGTTTCGACCAAAGAACAAAAAGATGTTTGTCACTGTGGATGTAACATTCTTTGAAAATAAATCTTTTTTTTTATACTCATCTTCAGGGGGGGAATTTTAAGGAGGAAGACTCGTTTCAAAGTGACATGTTTCAAATTGACATAAGTTTTTTTAATTCATCTTTGCCAGTATCACATAATTTTGACACTAGCACTTTGGCGCCAATAGAAAATGGTCATGATTCACTAACTGAACATACTCCTGCTATGAGTAAGGAACTGGGTGAATCTGAGCCTACATTATTTCATGAAAACAATAATGAGAATTGTGAAGATGGTGATAATGAAGAACTAATTGAAATGCAACATAATGATGAGTTACTTGAGGAAAATAAACTTGAAGTAGAAAATAAGATTTGGAAAGGAATGGTGTTCGTGAGGAAGAACCATAAAGAAGGTAATGAGTCCACATCCCAACACTGCCATGAATCTGAACCGGGGAATGATCAGTCTCTTAAGAAAAGGAAAGGTAAGTCTATCTCTATTTGTGAAAGTCGTATTTTGTATCCTGATATAGATGATCGTGTAGCTGTTATAAAACTGTCAAATCTTGCACTAAACACCCTATGTCCAATTTTATATCATACTCAAATTTGTCTTCATCTTTTTCTGCCTTCACCTCCAAATTGTCTAGTGTAGAGATTCCAAAGAATGTACAGGATGCTCTGAAAATTCCAAAGTGGAGGGAAGTTGTAATTGAGGAGATGAGAGCTCTTGAAAAGAACAAAACTTGGAGTGTTATGAAACTTACCAGATGGCAAGAAGACTGTTGGATGCAAATGAGTATTTACCGTGAAATATAATTCAGATGGGTCAATTGAAAGGTATAAGGCTCGCTTGGTAGCTAAGGGTTTTACTCAGACCTATGGTATAGACTACTCAGAGACTTTTGCTCATGTTGCAAAATTGAACACCGTCAGAATTCTCTTATCTCTTGCAGCTAACCTGGATTGGCCCCTACATCAGTTGGATATTAAGAATGCCTTTCTCAATGGTGATTTGGAAGAAGAAGTATATATGGACATTCCTCTTGGCTTTGGAGACCAGTTTGGATCAAATGTATGCAAACTAAATAAGTCTTTGTATGGATTAAAGCAGTCTCCTAGAGCTTGGTTTGAAAAAATTCACTAAGTCCATGAAGAAACAATGGTACATTCAAGGACAGGCTGACCACACATAGTTCACAAAGTTCTCCCCATATGGGAAAATCGCTATCTTGATTGTTTATGTTGATGATATCATCCTTACCGGAGACGATATAGTTGAAATGGCAAAAGTAAAAGAGAAATTAGTAGTAGACTTTGAAATCAAGGACTTGGGATCCATGAGATATTTTCTTGGTATGGAGGTTGCTCGATCAAAGGATGGTATTGTAGTTTCCCAACATAAATACATTCTAAATTTATTGAAAGAAACGGGAATGAGTGGATGTCGACCAGCAGATACTCCCATGGATCCTAAGGCAAAACTTTGGGAAAAGGGTAGTGTTCCTGTTGATACTGGAAGATACCAGAGATTGGTTGGGAAACTGATTTATTTGTCACACACCAGACCTGACATTGCTTTCTCAGTTAGTGTAGTAAGCCAGTTTATGCATTCTCCTTTTGAGGAACATCTTGAGGCAGTCTATAGGATACTGAGATATTTGAAGGCAAATCCTGGAAATGGATTATTTTTTAAGAAGACTAGTGAAAGGAATGTGTCTATCTTCACCGATGCTGATTGGGCAGGTTCAATCACTGACAGAAGATCAACCTCCAGATATTGTACTTATGTTTGAGGTAATCTTGTGAAATGGAGGAGTAAGAAACAAGGAGTTGTAGCAAGAAGTAGTGCAGAAGCCGAGTTTAGAGCTATGACTTAAGGTATTTGTGAAGGATTATGGATCCACAGAGTCCTAGAAGAGCTTAAGATGAAAATTGAGCTTCCATCGAAATTATACTTTGACAATAAAGCTGCTATTAGTATAGCTCATAACCCAGTTCAACATGACATAACCAAGCATATTGAGATTGATCGACATTTCATAAAAGAGAAGTTAGATGCTGAAATCATATGTCTACCTTTTGTAACTTCAAGTCAGCAAACTGCTGATATCTTAACCAAAAGCTTGGTAAGACCCACCTTTGAGCATTTGATAGGCAAGTTGGGCACACCAACTTGGGGGGGGGGGGGGGGTTGGAAAATATTTAATTTCCTAGTTTGTTGTTTCTAGGAGATTCTGAACTTATCTATTATTTCTCTTTATAACTATTTTCTCCTTAATGCAAGGAGATAATTAATTGTATTATTTCTATTTAAACCAACCTTGAGCTGAGGAATAAAAAAGAACAATATTCACTTATTATTTTCTACATAGACTCAAGAAACATGAGATTAATTGACTTTGAGACGTCTTAGTCAATATTTGTGAATTTAACGGATTCGTATATTAAACCCCATGGGAAGAAAATTGATAGGAATGGACTACGCCACTGAAAAACGACAAGTAATGGGAACCCAACCTTTGTGATTGAAGATCCCATGAAGAAGGTTCATATGGGTAAAAACAAGTTACTTGTTAGTTATGTTAGCACTAAAGTTTTGTCCACTTCCTATGTGTTTTGATAATGGCTATAAGACGTGCTAAATTAAAATAATTTTTTTTGGGGGGGGGGGGGAGTAAGCTTAAAGGCTTTTAATGATTACCATAAGCCTTTATGGGTGGTGTATGGTTGTAGCATACACTAGATGGAATCACCTATATGAGTGTCAAGTGAGGCCGCTTGCATGAAACCATGGCAGGTCTGTAGAGCACTCATGAAAATCAGACACGCGCACGGCTTAAATGCGCAACACCGTGTAACACGAGAATTGTGGGGGTGTGATGTGGGTGGTAGACCACTAACATACATCAAGTGTCTTTGGTTCATATAGCTTGCTACAACAATTTCACTATGTGTTAAGTTTATCATTCTAGCACTGGTTCATATAGCTTGCTACACCAGTTTGATGCATCACACTCAAAAGTGACTCAGACAAATTTTTTTTAAACGATGTTAATTTATTTTTTCGTTTAAAAACTTTTGAAATATATGGGGATTGTTGGATATTTTAAATATTTCAAAAGTTGTTTATCTCATAATTTATTTAATCTGATTTGGGAATTACTTTTACTTACTTATACGATGACACATCTTTCAAATTCTATATTCAATTTGTTGCCTATTAATTAGGAAGAAATATCTGCAATACAATTATCTAGTATACATTTTCCAGCACATGTTTTGAATCATTCCACCTGCAGCTCCTAATTAATAGAACTACTTTGTTAACTATCATTTTATGATTATTTTCTGATCTTGCAAGTGTTAACTCCCTTTCCTAAAACTTCTCCTTTTTCGATATTATAAAAGGGTGGAACTTAAGATATTAAATAATATGCGTGATAAATAAATATATGAAACAGAGGTCACTTGCATTTCTTAGAGTATTTTCGTGAAAGAACAAACCATATATATTAGACTAAATGTCTGAGATGTCTACCTTGTTTATATTCTTGTGTATTAATAGTCTCGACATGTTTATCGTCGAGATGAACCGGTTGTGTTCTGGGGGAGTTGCGTAATATTTGCGGATAATTCTTTAGTTCAGTGATTACACGCGCCCAATGTTGGAACAAAGTGGGTCTGACATGAACCTCTGAATGATAATTAATTTTGATGATAACAAAGTGTTAAAATTACAATTGGAGTTGTTAATAATTGTTGTAGTGTGCATAATTACAAGTTAAAATTCATTCATAAGCACTACGAACAAAAGCAGAGAAGTCAAGCTAAGAAGTTCTGAAAGTCATATGTTGATCATCAGAAGCTATTAACTCAAGCTCTGAAGGAAGTAGTTCTGAAGTCTTAAGCAAGTCTCTGAAAGGATTCAAAAGTTGAATATCATTAGAAGCTACAACATCAGAAGCTAAGGCAAATGGAATATACGTCACTCAAGAACTGACAAGACCAGAGCCAATGATTAGAGAATTATCTACTTATGGTCTCTGTCATATCCATGGAAAGGAATATTCGTTTGGACAACGTTAACCTTATCCATAAGTGGAGCATTTTGAGGATTGTACTATCGTACTATTATTACCCAAAATGGTTGAGTAATATTCAAATGCGTAGAGTACTGGAATTATCTTTCTTCCCATAGAAGGCAATTCACAACTATCAAAATAGTACGATTACATCAGCTGACACATTATCTCTCTGCAACGGTCACTTCCAATCTTCCTCTATAAATAGAAGACATCATTGGAAGAAATGACTACTGTTCTTTAATATTGCGCTAAGACTCTGAAGTTCTGATACTCAAGATTTATTTGTCATTCATTGTCTTTGAGCAATTGTGTTGTATTTTGTAAACACCTCTGATAGTATATCAAGTGTGTGATATCTTTCATTCTTATTGTAAGTTTGAGAAGTTTCTTGTTAATTGTAACTTGAGCATTTGAGAAGTCTCTTGCTAGTGAGCTTGAGCAATTGTAATCTTGTGAGATTATAGTGAAATTCCTTGGAAGTGCAAAGAGACTGGACGTACTATCGTTTGGAAGTACTCAAATTTTTATTTCAAATAGAGTTTTAGTGTATAAAAATTCATGTTTAATCAATCTTTTGTTAGAAAATTTAAATTTTTGTTTGAGAGAACTAAATAAAAAGTATGAAGTTTACGCATGAATTGACATAAAATATATTTCATAATATATTTTTTAAGAAACTTTATAGTATTTGATTTATAACTATAGCGCAAGATTTATTTGTCATTCATTGTCTTTGAGCAATTGTGTTGTATTTTGTAAACACCTCTGATAGTATATCAAGTGTGTGATATCTTTCATTCTTATTGTAAGTTTGAGAAGTCTCTTGCTAGTGAGCTTGAGCAATTGTAATTTGGTGAGATTATAGTGAAATTCCTTGGAAGTGCAAGGGGACTGGATGTACTATCGTTTGGAAGTACTCAAATTTTTATTTCTAATAGAGTTTTAGTGTATAAAAATTCATGTTTAATCTTTTGTTAGAAAATTTAAATTTTTGTTTGAGAGAACTAATTAAAAAGTATGAAGTTTACACATGAATTGACATAAAATATATTTCATAATATATTTTTTAAGAAACTTTATAGTATTTGATTTATAACTATAGCGCACGATTTATTTGTCATTCATTGTCTTTGAGCAATTGTGTTGTATGTTGTAAACACCTCTGATAGTATATCAAGTGTGTGATATCTTTCATTTTTATTGTAAGTTTGAGAAGTCTCTTGCTAGTGAGCTTGAACAATTGTAATTTGGTGAGATTATAGTGAAATTCCTTGGAAGTGCAAGGGGACTGGATGTACTATCGATTGGAAGTACTCAAATTTTTATTTCTAATAGAGTTTTAGTGTATAAAAATTCATGTTTAATCAATCTTTTGTTAGAAAATTTAAATTTTTGTTTGAGAGAACTAATTAAAAAGTATGAAGTTTACACATGAATTGACATAAAATATATTTCATAATATATTTTTTAAGAAACTTTATAGTATTTGATTTGTTAGCTCTGCCACTGTACACGCCTCCAGTTGTTTGTCAGTTATTTATTTTTCAGCCATCCACAACAACAGTATACACTAACATATCAACATTGAACACTTCACTCCTCGCTTTCAATGTGAAATGTCGGTTTTACATAGATTACAATCACGAGGTCACTAAAAACCCTAATGTTGTGACTACAATTGTCATTTGTAATCACAGACTCCGGTTATAATTGCATATATTTTTAAAATCTACTTAAGGATATTTTCAAAATAATCACCAATGTGATTTTTTTGGGAGATTCTATGGTGAAGTTATGCTTTTGACTTTTTTGGTGAAGTCATTTTAATTAACCAATAGAATACCAACATATGCCACATCAGCGCAAGTCTATGGTGAGCCTTTTTTTAAGAAATTTTTGTTTATTGCATATAAGTCCTTTTATTATTTAAAATTATTTTAATAACTTGATAATTAAAACTTATTTTTATTAATTTAGATTTAAATCATATTTCCAGAAAATAAATTATCATCATCAAACTCACCATCATCCATCATCATCACCAACCAAAATCAAGAAATCATTATAATTTTGTCATCCTTCATAATCTTCACTTTCAAAATTGTGACTTCATCAACTCTTCAAAATTTCTTCACCTCCATTAAAGAACTACAAGAAGATGAAGATTCATAATAACAACAACAAAGTGGGTTTGATTTTTCTGAGTTTTGCATCAAGCTTGTTTTTGAGTTCTGATTTCTATGTTCTTTTAAGCCTTTTTTTTTGTTAGTCGTTTTGTGTTGATTATTTAATTTTCTCATCCACAAAGATTTCAAATTGTGTTTAGATTTGATCTTTGATTTCTATGTTCTTCTATGTTTTGTTCATCAACCCAGAATTTCGGGTATCCAGTCGGGTTTGCGACCCGTTTCTAAAGAACACAACCCAACTTCTAGCAAATCAGACTGTATTGGGAAGGATGGAAATAGTAATTAATTGTCTTAATGAACATGTGGAGAGTTTCTAAAACCAATTTCTAGTAATTAATTGTCTTAATTAAGTCTGATTTGCTAGAAGTTGGGTCGTGTTCTTCAGAAACGGGTCGCAAACCCGACTGGATACCCGAAATTCTGGGTTGATGAACAGAACATAGAAATCAAAGATCAAATCTAAACACAATTTGAAATCTTTGTGCTGCCTTTGAGAGTCTAACTAACATAACATGGTTTAGCCAGAAAATTTAAGTCTTTATAAACAAGCCAAATTAAGGATATGTTTGTAAATTGCTTACCTAATGCTTAAATAACTACTACTTTTCGTATAAGCACCTTGTATAAGTTATAAGCTATTTACAAAAATATATTGAAAAGCTTATTAAAATAAGCTAAACAATAGGTTATGAATGTCATAATCTAAGCTCTTCTAAATTATATTACACAACACAAGTGCTTATGTGAATTAAATAAATCTAAATAAGTTGTAAATAAACTCTTCCAAACCCATATAAACTCCATATGAAACATAAATCGCAAAATTCATCATCATTCACTAATGTGTCCAAATTAATATTGCTGCAGTAATTGATTTGGTCAATAGAGGCGCACACAGCACACCCAAAATTAACGACCATGACTGCGTTTTCTGGCGTTCAATAAACTAAGCAGTTATTATGTAAAGATGAAAAACAAGTCAGTAAAAGAGCCCGGAAACAACTGCTTGGTATATACATAGAAACAAATTCAATCACCATTTCTACAATCAAATTATAATGTACAAAAATCCAATTTCCTTTGGATTACACAAGGGGCAACACTGTTGAAAATAACCTCTCACCCTATATATATATATACCAAATTGGCCACACTGAAGGGTAAAATTTAACCAAAAAACTGCAAGCTTCAAGAAATAAAACCAAAACTCATTCTTGAAGAAACCAATCCATCAAAATTATAGAAACCTGACCTAACTACCATTAGCCAAGACATGTCACTGCCAAGGCTACAAACTCAAATTCCCATTGCCAAAGGAAAAAAAAACTGTAAAACAACATAAACAAGAAACTTACAACTCTTTCGTCTCGCTCAAAATGACCTCTCTTTGTATCAATCAGATTCACTAGAGCTCGAACTGGAACTAGAACTAGATTTCCTACTGTGAGATTTTTCCTTATTACCAAAGCTGCTACTGGATACATTTTCCGGTTTATCAACTGGAGATGAGCTCACTTCTTCAACACTGTTTGATACATTCAACTTTTCCGGGCCAACTTCATTTGCTTCTATTTTGACTGAAGCATCTTTTGTATCCAATTTATCTGGCAGCTCCCATTGATTATCTTTCGAGATTTTCTCTGAAGCAACATCAGTATCTTCCAGGGATCTGGCTTCATTAACTTCCACATGATCTTTAGATTCTTCTTCACTAACATGCTGATCCTTAATTTTACTCGGAAGGATGACATCATTAACATCAACTCCTTCTTGAAGTTGCTTAAAACCTGTGTCAATATCTTCAAGTGATCTTTCTTCAAGAACTGGTATGCCATTGTCCTGCTCAACCTTTGCTGCTTTTACATCCTCACGCAGTGAACTAAGTTGAACATCTCTAGTTTCATTGTCGACAATGTCAGTATGATGAGATACACCAGCATCACCAATACTAAAATCCCCAACTGTATCCAATTCTGACAAGAATTCCTCATCAATTTCATTCATATATTCAAATTCATTATAATTTTCTTCAGAGTTCGGAGACATGAAGCCCTCTGCTGAAGGAACTAAGTTTTGGCGTGCTTCATTTTGGTTTTCATTCGGAACTTCCCCACGACGCTTATGAATTTCCGAATCTGCTTCACCAGTGGGTGAACGGAATTCAGGGGTGTCAGAATATTCAGAAGTCACAGAAGACATAATACCAGGAGTTTGAAATAAGGTGTCACGCAACTCTCCAATTTCATCTTTGGAAGTGCCAACATTCTGTGAATGTTCTACCTTAATATCATCAGAACTCTGCAGAGTGACAAAGAATTTATGATCAGTTTTTTTAGGTTATTTAGAGTCTTAAATCAACAACCTCACTTTACACCAAACAAATGCAATGCCAGAAGAGCTATTATGAGCACTAGATGAAAACAGATCAAAACGACAAAACAAATTATTCATTCATATCAATCATGTGCATGTAGAAATAATAAAAAAGAAAACACATATTGAACAATTACTTTTTTTTTATAAGCGACGACTGTATGATCTATCTACTTGTGCAATAGAAGTGAAATTGTCGTATGCTAAGTATCCTGTGTTTGACATCTATGTACATAATTCGTCTTTCAGAAAAGTTCTTATAGAAGAGTCTTTTTCTTTAGTATACCAAATTCAAGGATTAGCACTTAGCAGTCTTAGTAGGAGATAGTATTTTAGATTTTTACGATAATAATATGAAAAAAGATCAGGAAAAGATAAAGAAAGGTCTTGATAAAATATGCGTTCTTTGAAAATCAAAATCTGAAGTATCTCCAGGAACCAATAAAAATTGAAGGAATATGGAACATGGAACATGGAACAAAAAAGGATTTAATCTGTGGGACATGCAGGTATAGGTTAATGGAGAATCTGAAAAAGGATTTAATCTGTATGCACTGTCAGAGCAAAATTATTTTATACATGCATCCAATCATGTGTTTAAAAACACATGACTTATCATATTCATAATGTGGCAACATATGATGGGATGCATGTGTAAAATAATTTTACTCCGCCAGTGTATAGAAATTAAACTCATGAAAAGAATTGTTTGGATGAAATATGATGGATAAAAATAGACCTGTATGGAACTATACAGTGGACCTGTTTTCGAAAGTACAAGAGTTCTGACGGTGACAATTTTAATTACAAGTACCGATATATAGCATGCCTGCCAGATCCCATATTGATTTCATCAGTATCAAGAATGGTTAGAGTATCTTAGTTTATCTCCTAATATCAGTTGCTAATCTTAGAGTATCTCATAGGAATAGTTTCCATATTACTCAATCATTATCATGCTTTATTTCCTGGTTTCCTATTTATTTAGTATTAGGAGTCTTGTATCCCTATAATTAGAGGTTAGAGTTTTTTAGTCTTTTGTATCAAATTAGTATTAGTCATATTTCACACAAATTATACTTTTTTTTTCTTCGTATTCTTTTCTTTCTGTTATCTAAAACTCATAACTTCAACAAGAAAAAAATACTATCAATAGGAGGCAAAACTACGTTTTTCTGTTAAAATTCAATAGGAAAATAATTCTCTCTATGAAAACATTTAATGTGTGTGTGTGTGTAAACATGTGGAAGCATAAAACAAAAGAAGTTCCAAGGGATGAATTATTTGACTACCTGGTTTTCATCATGATTGCTGGAAGATTGCGCATCCACCAATTTATCAGAGCTTGACAGATGATTCTCCATGTCGGAGGGAGATTTGACATCAGTTTCATGTTGGTTATCAGAAGCGACAGAAACCATATTCTTGTCCAAATCTTGATGGATATTGGTGTTACCTTGCTCCATGGAACTTGATAACAAGGCATTACCATCTTCATTTTGGAACGAAACAGACATATCTTTATTATCTACTCTAGATGCTTCATTGGGTTGTGTATCTTCTTCCACAGATTCATTATCTGATATATGTAACTTTTCAGAAGCCAGTTGATAATTTGACTCTGGAGACTCTACGTTTTCTTGATGAAGCATTTCAGAATCAGAAACTATGTGGTTGTCTATATCCTGTTCATGTAACAAGCCTGAATCGGTTACACCCTTTTCTGATCCAATATCCGGAGAAAAGTTCGAATTGACAGGAAACTCGGCCATTGTAGGTCCATTTTGATCAGCAAAATTTGGTATAAATGCAGATAACTCCTCTTTGGTAACATTGTGCTGATCTGTATCTTCAGATTCCTCAGACCTCGTTTCATTTTTGACTTCCACATGTAGTTCAGAAGGGGCTGATTGAATTTTCTCATGACCAGAAGAACTATCCTCCAGTCTGTCATTGTGTGCCTCAGATTCTTTATCAGCCACATCAGTAGTAGTATCGACTGAAACAGTAGGCACTGCTGTCTCAGAAAACTCTGCTGCTGAATCAGATGACACAGAAGAAAAAGATATGAGCTTTTCTGCTGCTGGTGGACTAGAATCATAAACTGGTTCTACTTCTACTAGTTGGGTGTCTTCCACCTCACTACGCATATGCCGGAAGTTCGATTCCTCCGCTGAAGATTGGGTTGAAATTCTCGATTCCTCCATTGAAGTTTGGGTTGATATTCTCGATTCTGGGAGGTGACCATCTTCATGCTGCAAATTTGCAGTTTTTTCTGATTCGTCATCAGGTAAGTCGTCAATTACTTCTGATCGGTAAGACTGGCTCGATCTGCTGCTGCTGCTCACCTCAACACTTGGTTCTCTTCTCAAATGTGTTTCCCCATCATGGAATTGCTCGTCGATTTCAAGCTCTCCTGTTGCTGGATAAAATTCCATCGCAGAAGGATCTTCCACCCCTCCAAGCACTATTTCATCTTCATTACGGCAAACATTGCTCTCCTCAGCCTGTATCATCTCCACGGATTCATTTTCTTCAGAGGATAGGCTTCCATGATCAGCCTCGTCAGAATTGTGATCCATGTTAGATACTAATTCAGTCTCTGGAGACAACTCACGTTCACTGAATTTCCTCTCATCCTGATCACCTGAACTCGCTGATTCAGTATCTGGAACAGAACTCAACTTTGAATCACTTACTTCACTAGATTGCCTCTGGAAATAGCTTGTACCTTCCGAAGCCATCCTTTCAGATATAAAGACAGGCTTCCAATTAATATTATGCCTCTCTTGCTTTGATATCCCAAATAATGATGGTCCAACATTGAAACTTTCATGCCTCCGGAAAACTGCTTCTTTTTGATTAAAATGTGTGAACTCTTGTTGAAAACTGTCCCCTTTAAGATCAGGTTTTTCTTCATTTGGGTCATATGGAATGTCAAAAGGGTTTCTTCTGGGCTGTAGAATTGATGGAGCGGATCCAGGAATGGGTGGTAATCCCATGCCAGCATAGGATTCTTCAGGGAAATCAAAAGGGTTGTTGCGTCTAACAGAAATAGGCGCAACATTACTGGGAACATCGGTACTATCTAAGTCTATTAGATTCTTTTCAGTCATGAATCTCCTTGCCATTCTCCTAGCAATAAGATTCTCCAATCGCCGATTCCTTTCAAGCTCCAAAGTTCCCAGATCTAACAGATTCTTTTGGTCATCCTCTGTCCACTTGATAGCAGATTTACTTTCATCCTCTTTGCCACCCTCCATTTCTTCTTCCTCTTCATCAACACCGTCTTCGTCTGCTTCACCATGGTTTTCAATATCTTCATCTGATTCGACGCTGTCATCATCATCATCATCGTCGTCGTCGTCATCGTCACTTTTCTGAGATTTCTCAGATGCAGCATGAGAACCATCACGGGATAAATGTGCAGGTTGTGGGGCATCTAGGTCTAAAAGTGGGTGGAGCTCATCAAGCATCGGAATGATGTCAGCCATGGAAGCATCTGGCGAAGAACTCTCTGCCCTATCAGACCCTGAATCCTCAGAGTTGTCCTCATCAGAGCTGTTCTCCTTCTCCACATGTTTCCAAGATGAACTGGGCGAACAATCCGCATCACCTTCCTTAAAAGAATCAAACTCGCCTCCCGGAGCTTTCCCATTCTCAATTTCAAAACTATCATCTTCAACTTTTTGAACCATGACATACTGTTTCTCAATAGCTTCCTCATCATCACTTGAAACAACTTCAGATGCCATGTTCCCGTCATGAACTTCTGTGCTCTTTCCCAACTCAATACTACGGAATTCCCTTTCCACATCCTCTTTTACTTGATTCTCAGGTTGATTTTCCTGCAAGTGTTCGTCATCCAACGCGGAGTCATAACTCAAACCACGATCCTCCTCAGTCCTATCATCTTTCTCACCCACCACACTGGCTTCTTCAACGCCACTCTCCTCGACATCACTCCTATGCTCCGAATACCCTCTCACAAAATAGCTCTCATCTCTATCAGAAACAACAGTTTCACCCTCTGAAAATCCGGCTTGGTAAGACGAAATGTCATGAGTAACTCTCTCTTCCTTTTCAAACTCAGGCACATTTGGCTGACCAAAACTAAGAAGGGTCCCAAGCAAAAGAGCAGTACAGACCAAAACAGGAGATGCAGAAACCAAAACAGAAAACAGAAGAGGAAAATATCTGTACAAAAACAGCAAGAAACCTAAAAAACCTAAAAGAAATGGATGATGACAAGCTGATCTGTAAACTCCTCTGATTGAAATGAAAATAACTTTCCTAATTTTGATTCCAATTTCAATCATTGATCCCATCTCCCTCTCTTTTGATAACTCTCTCCTAGCTAAAACCTGTTTTTTGATTCATCAACCATAAACAAACAAAAGGGTACCCTAAATAAGATCCAGTGATCCATCATCAAAAGTAAGAAAAGCTAAAATAAGAAAGTTTTGAAATTTATCAAAAAAATTAAGCTTAAACTTACCTCACCACCAATGAATCAAAATGAATCACACAGAACCACAATGATAAATCCAATCCCTGAAAACAAAAACAAAAACAAAAAAGATTTATTTTTTATGAAGAAAATGATGAATTGATCACAGTATAATCAATTTAGAGATAAAGGGTGAAAGAATATGACGGAAAAAAAAATGAAATTTTTTAGATAAATGACTCACCAGTTATGATTGTGGAACCAAGATAAATCAAAGGGTATGTGAAAATTCTGTGTTTTTTTTTTCTTTCTATGTTTAAGAGACAAAACATTCGTAAAAGAAGCTGAATGTGTGTGTTTTTGTTTGTGTTATGGCATTGGATATGTGATCTTTTGATGGTTTTTGAGAAAAGAGAGAGTGTGGGGCGGCACGAAAAGAAGAGAAAGAAAGAAAATGATAGAATAGTATAATCACATTATTAAAACTATATTCTAATTCTTCTTTTTTTCTTTCATTGTTGCTGTCTGGAAAGAAACCTTTTATTACTCTGTCATGCTCTCTCTCATGTTGGCTGGCTTGTCGTGTAGTGAGATGAGATCTATGTTGTGGGACATGTCATGGTAATTTTGGTTTGGGGATTCAATTCAACACTTTCATTCTCAATTTAATTCATGACTATAGTGTTCCTAAGTCACCTTGCTTGTCTTTTTTTTTTCTTCATTCCTGTATTTTTCTAAGACAAAAATGAAAAATATCTTAATCTTAATATAATAAAACGAAAGTAACTTGAGGCACTCTAAACTCTAACCCTAATATGAATGGTCTAGATTTTGACACGTAGAAAAAAAATTATATCAACCGCTACGATAAAAAACTTGAATACTATGTTGCCACATCAATTAATGAATGTGACACGTCAAACACAATACATGATGTGTCACTATATGATTGGATGTGTGTATAAAATAATTTTACAAAGGGAAAACAAATTAATAAACCGATCCAAAACAAAATTTCTCTTAATTTTCCTAAAAAGTTGCATTATCTCTCTATATTAGTAAAGGATGCAAAACAAAATTTCTCTACAAAATTGCATCTCTCTCAATTAGAAAGTAGAAACATTGTTTGGAACCAAAAATATCAAAAACATTGTTTCATCACTTTCATCTCTCCTCACGTTCTCTTTTTTTTTTTTTTTACTCATTTCTATCTATTTTTCTATATTTACCGCTTTCTCCTTTAGTTCCTTTTTTATTTTGCATATTTTATTCTTTGCAATATATTAATCTTGATTTATTATGAGTTTGTTCAATTTCACTATTGGTTTTTGGTTATGTCTACTACAGGTGCAATGTTTTTGTTCATAATATTGGCGAAGTAGCCGGCCTATGTAATCGACTGAATATCCTCTTTAGTGATTGCCTCTTACAAGGTTCTTCTTTATTGCTTTTAGATGAATGAATTTGTTTAGCTTATCAAAATATACATGCTGATTGTAAGATTTTTAACAATGCTTGAAGATTTTGTTATAGGTTCATTGATTGTTACAATAGAAATATGAAATTGTTATTCTTTCAAGTGTCTTAAGTTTTTTGAACGGAAGTTTATTTTATTTTATATTTTCAATGGCTATGATAAAAACTTAAGTAACCAATTTTTAGTGATATTTAATTTTATTGGTCTAGATTTTGACATTTGGGAAAAAAATAATATCAACGGCTACCAAAAAAACTCGAATAATTAATTTTTAATAATAATATTCAATATTTAATAAAGATAAAACAATAAAAAACAGAACTGCGGCTTTGAAGCATCCGAAGAAAAATAGGAAAATAAAAAACCGCTGCAACTTTGAACTGCGACTTCCTCAAAACCTAAACAACCTAAATTGAGATAAACATTAAAAAAAATTAAAAAAATTGAGATCGAATAAAAAAAGAAGATAAACATGAATAAAACTAAAAAAAATCTTCAGAATCAGATGCGTTTAAAATGCAAGCAACTTAATTGAAGTAAACATAATTGAGATAAGCATTAAGTGTGGAAATAAACATTGAGATAATCATTGGCTCGAAAATTATGAATATATTTTACTTAATTGAGTTGTATAAATATAAGCACCCTCAAAATATTTTTCTCTTACTATATTTTTGGTTTATAATTTATATGTTTGTCTTTATATAGTTTATTTTGTTTCATGCATTTGAATTACTTTGATTTGTTCTTATATTATTTTGCAGATTCACAAAGTTATCGATGAAAGTTATACAATTATTAAAGATCTATATAGCTAACAAAGATTTTTTTTTTATGTAACTATTTATAGAGACACCCTCAAAGTATTTTTCTCTCATTATGTTTTTTGTTTATAATTTATATATATGTCTTCATATATTTTATCGGTTTTCAATATATTAATTTTGATTCGAGTTTATTCAATTTCAATTAGTTAATTTCTCTTCACCTAACAATTTCGTAATTATGTTTTGCAAATTGTTTTCATGCTTTTGAATTACTTTTATTTGTTCTTATATTATTTTGCAGGTTCACAAAGTTATACCATAATTAAAGATCTATATAGCCAACAAAGATTTTTTTTATGTAACTGTTTATAAAGACAAGAACCCTCAAAGTATCTTTCTCTCACTATGTTTTTGTTTATAATTTATATATTTGTCTTCGTATATTTTGTTTTTGTCACTATATTTTACCGGTTTTCAGTATATTACTTTTGATTTGAGTTTATTCAATTTCAATGAATTCGCTTCTTTTCACCTAATCATTCTGTAATTATGTTTTGGAAATTGTTTCCATGCATTGAATTACTTTGACGTGTTCTTATATTACTTTGCAGGTTCACAAAGTTGTTGACGAAGGTTATACCATTATTAAATAACAAAGTTTTTTATTTATTTATGTAACCGTTTAATGTTTTATGTCGTTGGATCAAATGTGTAATCTATTTTGAATATATTTGAACCTTCTTTCAAATAAAATAAGTATTATTTGTTGTGGATTAGATGAATAGTAATCATGGATGGTGTATTATAATTAAAGATTAATAATAGATCATATAAATCTAAAAATTGTGAATGTTATTATTTTTCAATGTGAATAAATTAACTTAGTAGACATGTGTCATCTGTTATGGCACACACTAATATCCATCAATATTATTTTCCTTAATAATAGGATTTAACATATTTTTAAATGACGATATCATAGAGAAATATATGACAACTTAATTTGAGCTTTAACTTTTATCTTATTCATGGTTGTCCCCACTTAAAAAAAAAAGTTGGCTTAAAAGTAGTTGCAAGTAGTTAGTAACAATATATCTAATTTTATATCATTTTTTTTATTAAGTTTTTTTTAACGATTTACGTTTCTCAATTTTGTATATTCACCTACTAAATAAACATAACAACAACTACATAAAATTGGATATGCATGTTTTCAATATAATTCCATTTGTACCGACTACTTTTAGTTTCAATATATTTATATTTTAAATTCTTTTTTTAATTGAAATCTTAATTATAACAATTTAATTAAATTGTATATCTGACACTACAAATAACCTGTGCATCGCACAGGTCAGAGTCTAGTATTAAATAAAAATGGGCTTAATTATGGTTTTAATTCCCCTATTTTGTTATTTCCACAGTTTTGGTCCCTCTATTTTAATTTTAATCAGTTTTAGTCCCCCTTATACAATTTTGGTCTTAAATGTCATATTTTCAATGGCACAGCACACATAGTGTTGATGTGTCAAAATCCACATGTATTAACATTTTTCATGTCACTAATATATATATTTTTAATTTATAATAAAAACACAAAATTAAAATAATAAAATAATAATAATTACAAAACAAAATAAAAATGAAAATTAGATTCCACCACTTCTGTTTAGTACTTATTTTGGCAAAGCTACACTTATAATGTAATGAATTATGAATTCTGGAAAGTTTATTATGATTATGAATAACAAGTTCATTTAGTTTGAATATAATGTAATCAAGTTCCAAATTATGAGTAGACAAAAAAAATACAGTTAAATGATTTCATATATAAGTACTGCTATAACAACATGTTCATATATTAGTATGTTGCCTTTAACAAAAACAAGTAGAAGATATGTAAGTTCCAAATTAATTTCAAATAAGTTTTTATTAAAACATATGTTGATTTCAATGGAGAGGATGATATTTTTTTCTTATTAATCAATAGTTTCCCGTCATTTGAATTCCACCATCTTTTATTTTAACATAAATATATCTATCTTACTTATCTCTAATTTCTCTAATTACTTATTACTTATTTCTAATTTCTCTAATTATGTATCATATTAAACCCTAATTTGGTAAGCAAATTGGCATGTAATTTTAATTAATTATACCTGATAAGCATGAGAAAGCAACAAAAAAATCCCTGATAAGCATGAGAAAGATAATCATGCATCATATTAATTAATGATTTTATTATTAAAAAAAAAGATTTGTTAACAAAAAATATGCCACACGCAAATGATAAGCATGAGAATGCCAAAAAAATGTATCATGATAAGTATGAGAAGAATAATTATGCATCATATTAATTAATGATTTTATTATTATTTTTTTAAAAAAATTGTTAACAAAAAAACAACAAATATTTCAAGCTTATTATACTTGAAACTTATCTCTCCTATTATTATTCCCAGATTAAAACAAAAATTATTTGGAATTCACATCTAAAAGATCAAGAATATTCTACACTATAGTCCCGTTTGAACTGACTTATTTGAAGCTTATATGAACTTATATATTGACATAAGTCACTATATTAGTATTTGGATAAATTAATAAAAGTTTATCACATTTTTATAAGCTATTTATGTCATATTTTGATAAGCTCTCCCTATTAGCTTATACATGTACTTATACGCCAACTTATATAAATTTGGAAAGCTTTGATTCTTGCCTGAGCCTCAGGGTTAACATATTTTTTTCAAACTTTTATTCTAACTAATCTTTATTATATCTTTGTCTTTTTATGCTTATGCATCTTATCTACACACTTCTGTTTTTCTTTTTCTTTTTTGACAGAAACTTTCTATTTTTCTTTTAAGTTATTTTTATTTTTTTCGGTAAATAGCTGAATGAATTTTTTTTACTCTATTTATATTGATAATTATATATATATATATATATATATATATATATATATATATATATATATAATTATTATTATTATATTTTTAATCATGGTTTGATTCTTTAATTTTATTTTTTGAAATTAAAATCATATTAACATTCTTTATATGTATTTTTTAGTGTACATATCCAAACACAAAAGACTTATTGAAAAACTCATGTATGTGTATGAGCATAAATCAAGGTACGGATATGTATCCGATACTGATACGGATATGTACCCGATGTCAGTACTCTCCCTCAAATGGAGTACCCGTACATCATAGGTTCAAAACCATAGTTTCATTCTATCAAAAAAAGAAGAAAAAACCATGGTACAGGGAAAGGAAACTAATTTTGGAAATATTTATTTTACTACTACCATTTTTTTAATCAGTTTTTGCTTAACTCTCGATTCCACTCTAGATTAATTGAGTTCTTTAACAAAAAATTGAAGGATTAAAAACAAATAAAAATTATTTATATTACAAATTTTTTAAAAAGAATTTAGAATTTTAACAATTTTCAATTAAATTGAAATACTTTTAAAAAACAAATAAAATTTTAAACCATATTAAGAAAATCACCTCTCTTTTTTTATCGAGTTCATGAACTAAAATCATAAATTTATTACTCAAACCAAACTTGTACTAGACCAGTTCGCCCAGGCCCATATTCGAATAAGCCCGTTACTTACTCATCTGGTTCGCCCGACCCGGTATGGGGGGCTCCGAGCCCACTACATTTTAATCTAAGCCCAATTCGCCCCACTAACTAAATTACCACGTGTAAAACATGCATTCAACCATGATCAATAAGATGGGGGTGGGAACATTCACCCCACCTTCCCCAAAAATAGAGATCATAGGATCATGGGGAGTTATTCAATTAACCTAGCTCCACTATAGGCCTATAAATACAACCCCCAAAAGCATATTATAGGGCATAGAAAAAATTAGACTTAACACAACACTAACTCAAAGACCATTACCAAATATACACCCCCTACGTTCCACACCGGAACATTTGGCGCCCACCATGGGGCCCTGATAAAACTTTTCCCATGCCGCATTTCATTCACAATCGAAGCCTGATTCCAAAGCTTCACTGCGAATAAAGCCTAATGAGGATGAACGAGGAAGAGAGACAATATATATCAGATACCACATGCATTTCCTTCATTCAGGTTTGATCTTTCCAATAAAAAATACTGTGATTGTTATTATCGCTTGTGCTTTGATAACTTATTTACTAAACACCTATTAACAAATTGCACAATTGAAAAATAAAAATCTACAAGTGTTGCTTTCGTGTGAACATCGCCAGGCATGCATTCTATTTGTGATACGATATTTACCAAGTATCTTGTATTTAATTTCCTTGTGAGAGAAAATTTAGACACATGCTACCCAATATTATGCAACCCTTGTTGGATATTTAGAACACCATGTTTCCTGTACCACAACAAGCCGTGTGAATGGAATATGTTTGAAACTATTTAGATAATATTAAATAAAATGGGCCCTTAATTAGTTTCATGAGGGAATTAAATTTGGCAGTTAAAGTATATTATTATAATAGTGTATCTTACTAAGAATAATTAAAACAAAGGGTAACTAATGGAAGAAAGGAAATCCAAGTTGTATTTTGAGTTTAGCATCAAGATCTGACATGGTATCCTCGTCTCGCTGCCAACTGTCGATGGTGCAACTTCGCTTATGTTTGTTTCAAATATGATGTCATCACCGCCGTCAAAATCATGCAACAGTTTTGTGGAAACTCGAGGACACAACTGAAAATTATACCAGGTCATCTGTTAGCTTGAACGGTCATAATCCAGGTGATATCATTCCAAATCTCTTTGGCGAAATCTATATATCACTTTTAATAATCATATGTGGTGATGTCATTCTTTGGATACGAAGTCATCGTATGTGGTATTGAAAGAAAATGTATATCCTTCAGTCACGTCAATTATGCCATATTGATCCTTTATTTTATGTGTTCTCAATTAGTAATTGACTATAATATAACAACTATTTTCTTTGGTTATTTATTTATGTGAAAAAGAAACATATATTTCTTTTGAGAAGAGGTTAATTATAATACTGATTAATTGATCAAAACCAAGAACTGGATAGTGTGCAATTTCTTGAAAACTTGAAAGCAAAATATGCAATTGGAAGTGATTGTATCATATGCACTTTATTTTTTACGGTTTGGTATTGACAATGAGATTTTGTTGTTATTATAGTTAAAATAATAAATCTAGCATATCAACATGGAGTTCCCAGAAATATAATTTAATGACTTAGGCCGTCATATAAGACTACGGCATTGGCGTGCAAAATTATTAAAGCCATCATGTAAGACTACGACGTTGATGTGCCGTAGTCTTATATGGCCGCCATATAAGACTACGGTGTTGGTGCAAAACAGCCGGATCATCCCCTTCAACGACACAAAATCCCACTAACTTCTTTCTCAAGACACTATCCATCAGAAAATTTCATTTTTAATCCTTCTTTCAATGAAGCTGCAATGTGTGAATCCAACAGTGTGAGCTCCTAACAGAGTAACCATCTCTTCCATGGTCATGCCTTTGGAATTGAAAATGTGCAATGCTTCTGAAACGTGAGGACTCTGGTCCTAGAAGTTGTACGTCAATAACGCTTGAAACTAATCCGTTGCGTCTTCCTGTAGGCACATTATAGCTTGGTCCACCAACTAAAGCAACATAATCTCTTGTTGCTAATGCGATTATATCTGCACAAGAGACTGTTGATGAACATGCATTTTCCAGGACTTTTTTATTTCATCAATGAGGTTGAAACCTCTTAGTGTTCCATTTGCTCCAGATTCTTTCTCCGATTCATTACCCTTTTTAGAATCTATTAAAACTGATGCATCACACCCCTGATATTAAATAAAAAAGTATCTGTTAATGACAATATTGTCAATTATGTTGTTAAAAAAACCTGAATATTATTAAAGGTAAAATAATATAACTAAGTTTTTTTGTTAATAACCATACTCATGTTTTTACATATTTATGTACTGAAGGGTCAATTTTCAAAATGGTTATTTTTATTGTAATTTTTTGTCAAGTTTTCAACAGAGTTTTAGCACGCACGCACGCACGCGCGCGCACACACACACACACACACACACACACACACACACACATATGAGAATTATAAAGCCAAGTTAAATGCGTTAAAAGCTAAGAGAATTATGAAACAATAAGGACGATGAGAATTATGAAACAATAAGGAAGGCATTAAATGCTTATCAACAGAAATAACTAGCTTGTGTTTCTTCCACCTTTTTTTTTCTTTAACCTCTATTCCTCTTGCAATTTTTGCTGTTTAATAGTAAAGCTTAATCATTAATATTTTACAGGACATTAATTATATGGATTTTTTTGTCTTTCCATGCTTTGTGATCCTTGAGAAGGTAAATGAAAAAAAAGGAGAGGAAAGAATAATTTTAACCGATGAGTTAGTATGATTTACTAATTAATAGACAAAAAAATGTAATTTTTAGAAAAGAAGAATAAATCTTGTGTTGAACTTACCAATAGGTTACAATAGATTTCAATTTGGTAAGCACAATATGCGGATGGAGAAATCAAAATATATTAATATGAAGCAAGGAAGAAAGAAGTTGTAGAAGATTGAAGAAGATGAAGAGTGCATAGGGTGGAGAGAGAAGAGAATGTGAAAAGTTAAGTGGGGGAGATAGTGTGTAAGAATGCACATCTCTTTTTCCTAGTATATTAAACACTCTGCAATTTTTCCTGATTTCTCCATCATTTCCAACCAACACATCTATTTTCCCCATCTTCACAATCGCACCAACAAACTTCTCCCTAAAGTTTTCTCCATTTGCAGCCAAACTTGTCACAACCCCTTTTGAAATAGAATCAAGAGCCAAGTTTTGATCGATTGTCAACAGTCCTCGTTTCAACAAAACATGATTATAAAATTCGTTGTCAAACACAAACGATGTCTTTTGATCCAAAAAAACAGCCGGATCATCCCCTTCAACGGCACAAAATCCCACTAACTTCTTTCTCAAGGCACTATCCATCGGAAAACTTTCATTTTTAACCCTTCTTTCAATGAAGCTGCAATGTGTGAATCCAACAGTGTGAGCTCCTAACAGAGTAATCATCTCTTCCATGGTCATGCCTTTGGAATTGAAAATGTGCAATGCTTCTGAAACAGAGGACTCTGGTCCTTGAAGTTGTACGTCAATAACGCTCGAAACTAATCCGTCGCGTCTTCCTGTAGGCACATTATAGCTTGGTCCACCAGCTAAAGCAACAGAATCTCTTGTTGTTAATGCGATTATGTCTGCACAAGAGATTGTTGATGGACATGCATTTTCCAGGACTTTTTTTATTTCATCAATGAGGTTGAAACCTCTTAGTGTTCCATTTGCTCCAGATTCTATCTCCGATTCATTACCCTTTTTAGAATCGATTAAAACTGATGCATCACACCCCTGATATTAAATAAAAAAGTATTTGTTAATGACAATATTGTCAATTATTTGGTTGAAAAAACCTGAATATTATTAAAGGTAAAATAATATAACTAAGTTTTTTTGTTAATAACATACTCATGTTTTTACATATTTATGTACTGAAGGGTCAATTTTCAAAAGGGTTATTTTTATTGTAATTTTTTGTCAAGTTTTCAACAGAGTTTTGAAACGCACACACGCACGCACGCGCCCACACACACACACATATGAGAATTATAAAGCCAAGTTAAATGTGTTAAATGCTAAGAGAATTATGAAACAATAAGGATGATGAGAATTATGATACAATAAGGAAGGCGTTAAATGCTTATAAAGCCAAGTTTGCCCCAATGAACAATGACTGTCATGACGACGTCATGACCACATCGCCAAGCAATGGCTAACACATTTAAAAACAAGGATATGTCGTCATCGCCTATTACTTTGTGCAGATTTAGCACGGACCTCTAACTCTTAATATTAAGATTCAGTTTATTCAAATTAAGGTTGTCTCGCCTAGACTTGTCATTATAGCGAAAGTGGTGCTATTCGGCCAAACTTAACTTTACATACATACATACATACCGGACCAGTTCGCCCAGGCCCATATTCGCCTAAGCCCGTTACTTACTCATCTGGTTCGCCCGACCCGGTATGGGGGGCTCCGAGCCCACTACATTTTAATCCAAGCCCAATTCGCCCCACTAACTAAATTATCACATGTAAAACATGCATTCAACCATGATCAATAAGATGATGGTGGGAACATTCACCCCACCTTCCCCAAAAATAGAGATCATGGGATCATGGGGAGTTATTCAATTAACCTAGCTCCACTATAGGCCTATAAATACAACCCCCAAAAGTATATTATAGGACACAGAAAAAATTAGACTTAACACAACACTAACTCAAAGACCATTAGCAAATATACACCCCCTACGTTCCACTCCGGAACAAAACCATTTTGGATTTGAGCGATATGATTCATATTAGATTAGACCCAAACTTCAATTAGTCTATTAAAATATATTGTGTTGATTCTATGTAGATTTTTTTTTAGACAAAAAATGGACTTTGTGCATTTTTTTATCAATAATGTTACTAATACAAATGAGTATATTAACAAAAATATGAAAACTAGGTATAGAATAGATATTCCTCCTAAATAGATATTTCTCCTAAATGAAATCTATAAATTTATTTTTAAATATATTAATGGAGTTTGCATGCTTAAACATATTTAAATAATTTCTTGGTTTTTTTTTTGTTGTCAACTTTCTTTTGTCTGGGTAAGGTTTGGCCCCCCTTAATTGAGTTATATCTATCTGGTTATATCTATCTTCCTATTGTTTGATATTAATTAACAAATTGTATAATTGAGTCCTCGAATGTATAAAATTTGTTTGTATTAGTTTCTAAAGTCAAAATCTGCAGGAAAATCTATAGATTCGTGCAGATTTTCCTTCAGAAAACAGATATACTTGATACTATACAAAATTTTATTGTTCCAAGATACACTTCAGAAAACAGGTCCATGTTTCAATTCAAATTATTACCATTATCTGAGAAAACATTGGAAACGCCTATAAATACAACCCCCAAAAGCATATTATAGGACACAGAAAAAATTAGACTTAACACAACACTAACTCAAAGACCATTAGAAAATCTACACCTCCTACGTTCCACTCCGGAACAAAACCATTTTGGATTTGAGCGAGATGATTCATATTAGATTAGACCCAAACTTCAATTAGTCTATTAAAATATATTGTGTTAATTCTATGTAGATTCTTTTTTAGACAAAAAATGGACTTTGTGCATTTCTTTATTAATAATGTTACTAATACAAATGAGTATATTAACAAAAATATGAAAACTAGGTATAGAATAGATATTCCTCCTAAATAGATATTTCTCCTAAATGAAATCTATAAATTTATTTTTAAATATATTAATGGAGTTTGCATGCTTAAACATATTTAAATAACTTCTTGGTTTTTTTTTTTGGTTGTCAACTTTCTTTTGTCTGGGTAAGGTTTGGTCCCCCTTAATTGAGTTATATCTATCTGGTTATATCTATCTTCCTATTGTTTGATATTAATTAACAAGTTGTATAATTGAGTCCTCGAATGTATAAAATTTGTTTGTATTAGTTTTTAAAGTCAAAATCCGCAGGAAAATCTACAGATTCGTGCAGATTTTCCTTCAGAAAACAGACATACTTGATACTATACAAAACTTTATTGTTCCAAGATACACTTCAGAAAACAGGTCCATGTTCCAATTCAAATTATTACCATTATCTGAGAAAACATTGGAAACTTAAAATAAGAAACAAAAGAATAAAAAACTCATGAAGATCAAACAAGAGAAGAAGAAACCAACAAAACCTATGTTCACATATGTATGCTCTCTGAATTGAAAGTTTGAAAACAAATACTTTTTTAATCAATGTCACCAAAATTAAATTAAAATGCTAGGCTCCATCCTATGAAGATGGTTATAAGTTTGACGAACCACTCTGCAGAAAAAAATTGTTCAAAATTGAACTTGTATTTGAAATCAAATCCCAGATATTAAAATCAAGAAGAACGACTCATTGAAGAAATTTAATTTATCTATCTAGAGCCATTCTCTATTTTTGTCCATTGTATCAAGGCGTTTAAATAACAAGACTCTCAGCTCGCTGCAAAAAGGATAAAGGGTCTCTCGATTAACAAATGAAGAATTATATGTAAAAATCATACAAATAAGAACACCTGTGAACACATATGGTGTTCACAGGTAAAAATCATACAAATAAGAAAAATTCCAAAAGGGGCAATGACACTTATCTCCAATTTCTCCACTTACCTGTGAACACCATATGTCCAGAATTTTTTTTTGTCAGATTACACTGTCAAAACCTAAAATGATTGTCCCAAAATAAACCTGATTGCTTGATACTACATAGCAAGTTATAGCTTCAAACCACAGTACACATAAGAACACGGAAAGAAACATACACAATCTCAATTCACAATTTAACCTAGGGTGATGATAATCATGTATCAAGATTCGCAAAACATTACCATTACCTAATAGTCAATTGGAAAGACCTTAAAACAGAAAATTCGCATTAGAACTCCAGCATTCTTATAACACCCCACGTCTATAACTAGAATAAAACGCTGGATATTATTACTGGTACTGAGTACATTATTATTACATGGGAAATTCAGCACACGCAGGTGCTGAGGTACAACACAGATACAAGAAAAACAACGGAAGCAACGGAAAATACATCAAATGTTTATTGGAAAAGAAGAACAACAAAACAAGAAAAAACTAGAAAGCATGAACAATATGCAATCCTCCAAGAACATCTACAAGCACACCAACCAGCATACCTTAACCAACCTGTTTATCTGAAAAAAAAATTTGTTTGGAGTGGGGTGAGACTACTAAGCCTCAGTGAGTCCTACTACCCTCCTAGAGGTGACTACACCGGGGAACCTAAACAGTCATATCATACTAGCATAATCATAATCATAACATAAAGCATGTAATAAAAGTGTAACACAGAAAATTAACTCTTATTCGTTTTAACCGCAAGGATTCTCCGAGGTGAGCATATCTCGTAGGCCCGCCTTGTCCGTCGATCGATCCGATCACGGCATACAGCTCACAATACATAACCTGATGAATAATCCCATTGGGAGAATTCATATGCAACAATTCAGAGTCGCTTCCTAAGTGACTGTTACTAAAATTGTTCATTCTACCATAATTTAACCCAAACCCGGGGTACATACAATCTTAATTAATTCTAAGTTATACCCTATGATTATCTGCGATTAACATTCTATTTAACATTATATCAGTTACATTACTGCAAATTATCTATCTCAGATGAGGAAATAAAACGAGCATTGAAAACAGTTTGAAAAATGAAAGTTGCAGGCTGTTCTGTGTAAGCTCGCCGTGGCGAGTTACCTGCTCGCCATGGCCAGATTACAGGTCTATCCTGTACAAGCTCGCTACGACGAGTCACCAACACGCCATGGCGAGTCACAGATTTTGACCTAAGCAACTCGCCATGGCGAAGTTCATCAGCCCAAAATCCTCCAGCTCGCCATGAACCTCGCTAGCAACTCGCTGTGACGAGTTCATACAGAAGTGCCCCTATTTTGCGAAAATCTGCAAATTCAATTGGTTTTACCTACATTCCTCATTCAAGATAGTGCTGAAACATAAAACACATAATACCAGATAGAATTGAGGGAAATTTGGGGATTAATTTCCCTCACACAACATTTTTCTTAAATCCTAAGTTATCATGCAATTTTGTAAAATTGGGGAACTAAACTACCTAGCCTAAGAACCCACCTGGAATTGAAGCTTTAACCTTGCTTCTGGGCTCTTCTAACAGCTACAACAACCTCCCAAAGTGCCCCACGAACACCAGACCAGAATTTGAGAATTTTGAACTCTTGAACCCTTATTTTGTTCTAAGAATTAGAAGATGATTTGATGAATGGTTCAGCTAAGGTTAGGGGTATTTATAGCAGAGTTTTCTGATGTGCAACAGTATAAGGTTTGGCTCTAGTTTAACATGCATGTATTGTGGTTGGTTGATAAGGGGTGAAGTGATGTGTGTTGTTGTTTTGTATCATGTGAGACTTGGGGTTTGATGAGGCTGAGTTAGCATCAGAGATTTCTG
The DNA here is from genome assembly GCA_030408175.1 of Trifolium repens. NCBI lineage: Eukaryota > Viridiplantae > Streptophyta > Magnoliopsida > Fabales > Fabaceae > Trifolium > Trifolium repens. The sequence goes on from CP125848.1 coordinate 29,839,317, forward strand.
ATGCATTGTGAAGAATCTTTGTAAGTTGGAGTGTGATTGTAAGAAAGTGACAATTTCTATTGTTAAGCAAAATTGAGAATTTTGGAGGTATGTTGTTGTTGGTGGAATTGGCGTGGAAGAGAGAAAGTGAGAGGGCTGAAGCTTCAGTTTTGCTGAGGTGAAAGAGTGAAGGAGGAATAGTTTCGTTTGCATGTGATATAAGTGGTTTAGCATTGAGTGGAAACATGACTCATGGGTGAGAGGGAGAGAGAGAGACACGTGAGAGGAAGGGAGGATGGAGGGAGTTTGAATTTTCTTAGTTCCAATAAGTCCCAAATGAATTAACATGTGTTAATGTGTAGTTTAGGTTCAAAAGATAATTCCTAATTGTACACATAATACACTTAAATCCCAAGATTTAATTAATTAACTACCTCAAATTGATTATAATTTTATTAGACCATTTCTAATTAATTAGTTGGATAATTTAGGAGTTGGGATGTTACAATCTACCCCCCTTAAAGAAATTTCGTCCTCGAAATTAAGAAATTTACCTCGAGAATAGATAAGGATAACTCTTCCGCATGTCCGACTCCACCTCCCAAGTGAATTCACCATCAGGGGACTGAGCCCATTCAACCTTGACAATAGGAATTCTCTTATTCCGAAGGATTTTAGCATCACGTTCAATAATCTGAACTGGATCCGGCTGATAGGTTAGGTCTGGCTGAAGATCAATCTGCTCAAGTTCAACTGGTCGATAAGGGTCAGAAATATACTTCTGAAGCTGAGACACATGAAACACGTCGTGCAACCCTGACATAGAAGGAGGTAGAGCTAACTGATAGGCTACAGGACCGACGCGTCGAAGAATTTGATAGGGTCCAATAAATCTTGGACAGAGTTTCATAGTTTTGAACACACCTTGCAAACCCAACTTAGGCGTTATTCTTAGAAACACATGGTCACTTTCCTGGAATTCTAAAGGTCTCCTCTTTCTGTTAGCGTAACTCTTCTGCTGACTCTGAGCAACTTTCAACTTATCCCGAATAGACTTAGTCTTTAAAGTGGTCTCTTGGACAATATCCGGTCCTAAGAATCCACGGTCACCGACTTTCGTCCAACACAAAGGAGTTCTGCACTTTCTGCCATACAAAGCTTCATAGGGTGCCATACCGATACTGGCATGGTAACTGTTGTTATAAGCAAACTCAATCATATGCAAGTGATTGCTCCACGAACCACCATCTTCTAACACGCATGCCCGAAGCATATCCTCAAGAGTCTGAATAGTCTTTTCCGACTGACCATCAGTTTGAGGGTGGTGTGACGTACTCATCTTCAAGCGAGTACCCATCGCATTCTGAAATGCCTTCCAAAATCTCGAAGTGAAAATTGGGTCCCTATCCGACACAATACTGAGAGGTACACCATGCAGCCTTACAATCTGCTCCATAAAGATGGCTGCATACTGAGGGGCCTTGTAGGTGGACTTCACCGGAATAAAATGTGCAGACTTAGTCAACCTGTCCACGATTACCCAGATCGAATCTTGACCTCTCTGGTTACGTCGCAACCCTCCTACAAAATCCATGGTGATATGCTCTTATTTCCATTCAGGAATATCTAATGGTTGTAACGGTCCTCCAGGTTTCTGATGTTCAATCTTAACCTGTTGACATACAATACATCTGGACACAAATTCGGCAATCTCTGCCTTCATGTTAGGCCACCAATAGTTCTCCTTCAGATCATGATACATTTTGGTGGATCCAGGGTGAATTGAAAATCCACTCTTGTGTGCCTCTTCCAGAATTAACCGTTTCAACTCATCACCATGAGGTACACATAGTCTTCCTTCATAAAGAATAGCACCGTCCGTAGCTACTGAGAACTTCAGATGGTTCACTCTTCTCTGCAACTCCACATCATCTTGTTGGGCCTGCACTACTCTTGGTCGCAGTTCACATGATAACTCAATTCTGTTAACTCGAATTCCGCTCTTCCGGTACACAACATTTAGGTTGAGGTTTCTAAACTTCTCATACAGACCGCATTGATGCATCAACAACTCCGACGCATACAATGTTTTCCTACTTAAGGATCTGCTACGACATTTGCCTTTCCGGGATGATAGTTGAGATTAAAATCAAAGTCCTTGAGGTATTCCATCCATCGTCGTTGCCTCATATTCAACTCCTTCTGATCGAACAGGTATTTCAGACTTTTGTGATCACTGAACAAATCAAACTGCACTCCATACAGATGATGTCTCTAGATTTTGAGAGCAAAGATAATGGCTGCTAACTCCAAGTCATGGGTAGGATAGTTCTGCTCATGAGGTTTTAACTGCCTGGATGCATACGCTACTACTGCACCATCTTGCATAAGTACACATCCAAATCCCTTGTTGGACGCATCACAGTACACCACATACTTACGGGTTGGATCTGGAATAACTAACACTGGTACTGTTGTTAGCTTTTCCTTTAAGGTTCTGAAAATCCATTCACAAGCGGCATCCCAATCAAACTCTGCACCTTTCCTGGTTAGGCGAGTCAATGGCAGGGCAATCTCCGAAAATCCTAAGATGAATCTCCGGTAATAACCTGCCAAGCCAAGAAAACTCCTGACTTCGGTCACACTTCTGGGTCTTTCCCAATTCAACACAGCTTCCACTTTGGATGGGTCAACAGACACACCGCCTTGTGATATCACATGCCCTAAGAACTTAACTTCAGAGAGCCAGAATTCACACTTGCTGAACTTTGCATACAACTGCTTCTCTCTACGAACTTCCAACACAATCCTGAGATGTTCAGCATGCTCTTCGGAATCCTTGGAATAAATCAGGATGTCATCGATGAAGTTAACAACAAACTTGTCAAGGTAAGGCTGGAATATCTGATTCATGTAATCCATGAATATGGCTGGAGCATTAGTTAAACCGAATGGCATGACCAGGAATTCATAATGTCCATAACGGGTCCTGAATGCTGTCTTGGAAACATCCGAGGACTTGATATGAATCTGATGATATCCAGAACGAAGATCAATCTTGGAAAAGATAGTGACACCTCTGAGTTGGTCCAAAAGGTCATCAATACGGGGCAAAGGATACTTGTTCTTAATAGTGACCTTGTTAAGCTGACGATAATCAATGCACAGACGCATACTACCGTCTTTCTTTTTGACTAGCAACATCGGTGCTCCCCAAGGTAAGACACTGGGTCGGATGAAGTGTTTCTGAAGCAACTCTTCCAACTGAGACTTAAGCTCATGAAGCTCTAAAGGAGACATTCGATAAGGGGCAACTGAGATAGGCTGGGATCCAGGAATAAGGTCGATAGAAAACTCAACTTCCCTTTCAGGAGGTAAATTCATAATGTCATCTGGAAAAACATCTAGGTACTCACTAACAACTGGAATGTCACTGGGGCTCAAACGGGGTTCCGGATCGATGGTAAACAAGACACTGAAATACTTGCTACTCGCACCTAAGTACTGGATCATCTGATGAGTGTTTTGAAGCAAAGCAGTGAGTGCACTACTTTCTGCAGAAGTTTCTGTTGGAATGAACAAATTCTTCTCAGCACAACCAATGTACACGGTATTGGCGGAAAGTCAATCCATGCCTAGGACCACATCTATATCCTTCAAGGGTAGACAAATTAAATCTATATGATAGACTTTACTGCCCACAAGAACAGGACAATTCTGACAGACACGTTTGGAAGTAACCTTGCCACCTGTAGCAACATCCACAGTCATCGGGGGAATTAAAGGCACAGAGGGCAAATTTAGTCGCTGAACACAGTCAACGGCTATAAAGGAATTAGTGGCTCTACAATCAAACAAGACTAAAACATCAGACTGACCTAACATGCACACATCCATAATTAAAGCATTATTAGATTTAACTCTCTCACCGTCAAGTGAGTATACCCGACCTTTGCTCTTAGAAGCTCCGCTGGAATCGCCTTGCTTCTTCAGCTTAGGATATTCATGCTTGTAGTGGCCTGGCTGCTTACAATAGTAACACACATTCTTTCCCTTCATACATTCCCCGCTATGAGGGAACCCACATTCTGCACAATTCTTTGGTGAACGCTGAGAATAAGTCTGTTTCCCCTTACTGGTAGAACCCTTAGTCCTCAGTTGCAAATTGAACTTCCCAGAGTCTCTCCTTTTCTGGGCAGCTTCACCACGTTCCTTATGAATGTTGTTGAGATCTGCCTCAGCATGATAGCTCTTTTGCACCAAATCACAAAAGGTAGTGATATACTGCATGGAGACGTCATGCGCTATGTCAGCCCTTAATCCAAACCTGTACTTCTTCATCTTTCATGATTCAGTTGGGGCGTCATTACCGTCTGCCACATAACGAACCAGATCATTGAACTTCATCGTATAGTCTGCCACTGACATACTTCCCTGCATCAACTCAGTCAATTCCCGTTCCATCTGATATTGATAACTCTCTGGGATGTAATGTCCGACAAAGAGGCGTCGAAAATTACTCCAGGTCATCTCCATCTGGCTAACCTCCATGTATGACTTTGTTCCGTCCCACCAGTTACACGCATCACCCCTGAAGAAGCGGGAGACGAATGTCACTTTGTCAGCTTCAGTGCAATCCATGGACTCTAGGATTCCACTCATCCTTTGAATCCATTCTCTTGCCTTAGCAGGGTTGTACTCTCCATAAAACTCTAGTGGACTCATGCGGCATAATTCTCTGAATGCAGCATTTGATCCTTGCTGTTGAGGTGGAGGATTGTTCATGTGCTGTTGGAACATAGTCATGAACTCTTGATGCTGTTGAGCTTGCTGGGCCTGAAACTGTTGTTGCTGGTACTTCATCTCAGCCCACATGTTAACATCAGCATCTCCGTACATCTCAGGTTCATCATCAATGTTCCTCCTTGGCCTTCCAGGCCCTCGTCTTGCTCCTGACATAGTGCTCTAACTGCCAATATCAAGTCAAGTTAACACCCCACGTCTATATCTAGAATAAAACGCTGGATATTATTACTGGTACTGAGTACATTATTATTACATAGGAAATTAAGCACACGCAGGTGCTGAGGTACAACACAGATACAAGAAAAACAACGGAAGCAACGGAAAATACATCAAATGTTTATTGGAAAAGAAGAACAACAAAACAAGAAATAACTAGAAAGCATGAACAATATGCAATCCTACAAGCACAGCTACAAGCACACCAACCAGCATACCTTAACCAACCTGTTTATCTGAAAAAAAATTTGTTTGGAGTGGGGTGAAACTACTTAGCCTCAGTGAGTCCTACTACCCTCCTAGAGGTGACTACACCGGGGAACCTAAACAGTCATATCATACTAGCATAATCATAATCATAACATAAAGCATGTAATAAAGGTGTAACACAGAAAATTAACTCTTATTCGTTTTAACCGCAAGGATTCTCCGAGGTGATCATATCTCGGAGGCCCGCCTTGTCCGTCGATCGATCCAATCACGGCATACAACTCACAATACATAACCTGATGAATAATCCCATTGGGAGAATTCATATGCGACAATTCAGAGTCGCTTCCTAAGTGACTGTTACTAAAATTATTCATTCAACCATAATTTAACCCAAACCCGGGGTACATGCAATCTTAATTAATTCTAAGTTATACCCTATGATTATCTGCGATTAACATTCTATTTAACATTATATCAGTTACATTACTGCAAATTATCTATCTCAGATGAGGAAATAAAACGAGCATTGAAAACAGTTTGAAAAATGAAAGTTGCAGACTGTTCTGTGTAAGCTCGCCGTGGCGAGTTACCTGCTCGCCATGGCCAGATTACAGGTCTATCCTGTACAAGCTCGCTACGGCGAGTCACCAACACACCATGGCGAGTCACAGATTCTGACCTAAGTAACTCGCCTGGCCAGAAGCTCGCCATGGCGAAGTTCATCAGCCCAGAATCCTCCAGCTTGCCATGAACCTCGCTAGCAACTCGCTGTGGCGAGTTCATACAGAAGTGCCCCTATTTTGCGAAAATCTGCAAATTCAATTGGTTTTACCTACATTCCTCATTCAAGATAGTGCAGAAACATAAAACACATAATACCAGATAGAATGGAGGGAAATTTGGGGATTAATTTCCCTCACACAACATTTTTCTTAAATCCTAAGTTATCATGCAATTTTGTAAAATTGGGGAACTAAACTACCTAGCCTAAGAACCCACCTGGAATTGAAGCTTTAACCTTGCTTTTAGGCTCTTCTAACAGCTACAGCAACCTCCCAAAGTGCACCACGAACACTATACCAGAATTTGAGAATTTTGAACTCTTGAACCCTTATTTTTTTCTAAGAATTTGAAGATGATTTGATGAATGGTTCAGCTGAGGTTAGGGGTATTTATAGCAGAGTTTTCTGATGTGCAACAGTATAAGGTTTGGCTCTAGTTTAACATGCATGTATTGTGGTTGGTTGATAAGGGGTGAAGTGATGTGTGTTGTTGTTTTGTATCATGTGAGACTTGGGGTTTGATGAGGCTGAGTTAGCATCAGAGATTTCTGATGCATTGTGAAGAATCTCTGTAAGTTGGAGTGTGATTGTAAGAAAATGACAATTTCTATTGTTAAGCAAAATTGAGAATTTTGGAGGTATGTTGTTGTTGGTGGAATTGGCGTGGAAGAGAGAAAGTGAGAGGGCTGAAGCTTCAGTTTTGCTGAGGTGAAAGAGTGAAGGAGGAATAGTTCCTTTTGCATGTGATATAAGTGGTTTAGCATTGAGTGGAAACATGACTCATGGGTGAGAGGGAGAGAGAGACACGTGAGAGGAAGGAAGGATGGAGGGAGTTTGAATTTTCTTAGTTCCAATAAGTCCCAAATGAATTAACATGTGTTAATGTGTAGTTTAGGTTCAAAAGATAATTCCTAATTGTACACATAATACACTTAAATCCCAAGATTTAATTAATTAACTACCTTAAATTGATTCTAATTTTATTAGACCATTTCTAATTAAAATTAGTTGGATAATTTAGGAGTTGGGATGTTACAATTCTGCCAACAAAATAAACGCATTACACTAGTTTACATTCAACAATCAGATCATTAAAATAAGAATGTCAAACTCCAAAATTGAAACCAACAATAAACAAATCAAACTTCAGAGACCAAAATAATCAACCAGAAAAGAATAAGAACGCAACATGAAGATCACAAAAGAGGAAGATACATAACCCAAAGAAATCATATGTTCACCGATTACTTCTCCTGAAAACCAAAGAGTAAATAACAAATTAACAAATATATAATCTCAGAATGGATGAAGAAATTTTAGAAACAGAAAAGAATTTAATAGCTATCGCCTATCACCAAATAAAAAATGCTAGGCTCCATGCTATGTTGAATTCTATTAATTTCAAATCACACTGCAGAGAAAACATGTTCAAACTTCAATTCGTATCACAAACCAAGAAAATAAAAATGAAGAACAACACGATGAAAAAACTGATTTATCTATCTGGATCCTTTCTCTGTTCTTGTCTATTGCTAGAATAGAAGACATGTCTCAGTTCACTACAAAATGGATAAATGTGTATCTCGACCATCCAATTATCAGTATATACAAAATATATACAAATAGTTCTTGATAACTAGATTTAAAAGAAGAGTTGAGAAAAGTGTGATTGCGTGAATTTCTGATATCTATAATATGAGAAAAGCATATCCCTAATAATCTTGTAACTTGTTTATAGCAACCCTGAAATTAAGCAATCATGGAAAAAACAACCTGCCCAACAGATCAAGAAACAAGAACAAGCAAACTTCAGATTGAGAAATTAAAATCACATTTTCTCCTACAGAACCATAGATTAAATAACAAATCATGAAATACAAGATATAAAAATCAATGAAGAAAACCGATCGTTAATTGGTTCAGTGGTGATTGGCGCTGAACTTGGTAAGGAGGACCACGGTTCGATCCCCCACAACTGTGATCGGGAGGGGACTGAAACCACTTGATGTCAGAACTGATCCCCGAACCAGATTCAACCGGTGGTGAAAACCAAAAAAAAAAAAAATCAATGAAGAAAGATTGTAACAAATAATTTTACTAGAGATCGCCAAACCAAATCGCGAGGCTCCATGCTATGAAGAAAATTAATATTTTGACAAACCAAGCTGCAGAAAACACGTTAAAAGTTCAATTTATTTATTTTGCATCAAAGCCAAGAAATATAAATTAAAAAAGAACGATTCATTGAAGAAATTTGATTTTTTCTATTTGATTATTGTTCAGTTCTTATCCATTGAATCAAGAATCCTTATTCGGACTTCAGCTCGCTGCAAAACCATTAATGCAAGTCTCAATATTTTTAACAAAGAATTATATCAAAAAATCGAAAAAATTATAAAAATAATTCTTAATGACGGATAGTAAAAGAAGACTCATGAGAAGTGTGAGCGTGTAAAATTCTGATTCTTGATGTCTACAATATGAGATTAAGCAATCACGGAGGCGGAGCACATAATCTGGCCAACAGTTCAACTAAAATAGATCTTGTATTAAGAAAATGTTTGTATTCTTTTCCTTGCTTTGGATGTGTCTTGTGTTTAGTTTGTGAGTGTTTCAACAAAATATGGCCCACCATTTTTAATTAAATACTAACTTCATCCTTAAATATAAGACATCTTTAAAAAAATTATAGAGATTAAGAAAAGTTGATTGTGCCATTAAATTTATCGACAATTGATATTATTTTACAATTTTATGTTAGATTAATTATTTAATTAATCAATTATGGATTGACAATCATCAATTATTAATATAGATTATGGTCCATTGTTATTAAGCATTTATTGATGAATTATATGATTGGGCTTTTGTCTCTGATTGGACCGTGATGGGTTGGACCATTCAGTTAAGCCCAGTGAGAGGTCCCTGTCATATAATTGTTATCCCATCAGACAGTTAACACAATGGTGAAAACCTAATTCTAGATGCCAATGGGGATGAGTGTAGTTATCCCTCTCAAGCTTCTCTCTGATTGCTTGTGACTACAATCCTAAAAGGTACGCATCATGATCTTCTCTAATAATTTGTCAATATGATATAATTTTGTATCTAATGATCTACGGCTATTATATGAATTTCCTTCGATTGGTATCAGAGCCGTTAGATACATTTTATAGCTATTGTGTATCATATGAATCGAAACCGTAAATCTTGTTGTTTTCATACGATTTGTTAATTGTATTTAAGTGTATATGCTGATTATATATCACTTGTTGGTTGGTTCTAATACATTGATCTTTATTATATATGCACATGAGCCAACACATATCGTTATTGGATTTAGAAATTTGATTAAGGGTTTATGTTTATAATCCTTACCTTTTGACAAAGTATTCGATAACAGTACCATGTGCCTAGATATTACAAAGATCAGTGTATTTTGTCTAGAAACCTATTTTACTTAATTTCATATTGTGTTATTTGATGTACAAATCAAAATGTACGTACATGGTTTCCAAAGGACATAACTTTGTTATTAAAGTCTGAATTCAAAGAACATATAACTCGTTCAGGTTGCTATTTTCGTTATTAAAGTCATTAATGAATTTATTATATTCCATTAAAATGATTTGATACCTTGTTTTATTTTTGGAATAAAATTTTGATTTGATTTATACCCAAAATAATTTATAGATTCAGTTCAAGAATATTATTTGATTTCAATATCATATTCTTGATTTGGGGTTGAAAATTTATTCTTTAGGTAAATTTTTGGTGTTCATTAATTTTGAGAATTGTGCACTATTTTAAAAAATACATTCTAAATAATTGAGTCTTAAATATTCAGTGTAAATTTTTTTTTTTTTTTTGATATATATGAGGGCTAAAGCCCGGGAAAAGAAAAGAAACTAAGCAACTATCAATCTAGAAGTAGTCATTCCTAGTTGATCGGCTAACAAAATATCACGAATTGCCGTCGGACAGTTATCATAAATAACAAGGTTATCAAAACCGGACCGGACCGGACCGGCCGGTCGGACCGGTCGAACCGGGAACCGGACCTCCATCCGGTCCGGTTGGGGCGCAAAAAGGTCCGCGAGAGAACCGGCAAAAAACCGCGAAAATCGGAAAAAAAACCGGTGACCCGGCCGGTTTGGGTGGTTCACCAGTCTGTACCTTAAAAAAAAAGGGGTAAAAACGCAGATCTGAAATGCATGTTTTTTTTAAAACGTATGCTTTTTTTTAGCATAAAACACAGATTTGAAATTTGAAAAACGAAAAACGCAGGATCTGTCAAACCATCAAATTTTGAACTTAACAAATTTCCAAACCATCAAATTTTGAAGAAAGACAAAAATTAGAAGAAAAACACAGGATGTGTCAATGAAAAACAAATGAAGAAGAGATGAAGATAAAGACTCATCATAAGAAAATGAAAGAGATGGCTGCTGCATATTTTCCAATAAAAGAAATAAACAAAAAAGATGCTGATGAGGAAGTAGGGAGGCGGCTGCTTCTTTTCTCTTTCTTGGAATATAGTGGGATACTGGGATTGATTTTCTCTTGCCATTCACTTGGTAATTTTAGGGTTAGCAAGTGGGCTTGGGCTTGAAAATATATATATTGTTTCCTTATTGATTCATACAAATAAAATATACCAACTCCTAAAATATAAATATAAATAAAATAAATAATTCACATGTATTTATTGCTTCCATAAATATATAAATATAAATAATTATTCTATTATATTAATTTTTAAAAGGTATGAGAAATTTTTGTGTGGATTTAATAGTGTAATATATGAATATTATATTATTTTTTGTGTATTATTTTTTAATATAAATATAAAATATATATTTAATTAAAAACGGTCCGACCCCGATCCGACCATTGAACCTTGAACCGATAAGCTCACCGGTTCGATGACCGGTCCGGTTCTGACAACCTTGATAAATAATCATGTTATGTTCCAAAGAACATCCAATCCTTGCCAAAGCATCGGCACATTTATTTGCTTCCCTATACTCATGCATAATTTCCACATTCCAATCCTTGTCCAGCATGCTACGAATCCTTTTGATCAAGGAATATCCAATAGCACCTTGAACTCTTCCAGAATGAATAGCTTGAACCACAACCTTAGAATCAATACTAACTTCCACATTTGTAAAGCCCATTCTATTCACAAGTCTTAATCCTTCCAACACTCCCCAAAATTCACCAATAATAGCATGACAATCCCCAACACTCTTGGCAAAACCTCTAAGCCATTCCCCTTGGTTGCCCCTTATAACTCCTCCACAACCAGCTTGTTTTCCATTGTTACTAGCTCCATCAACATTCAATTTTACAAACTGGTCTTTTGGTGGCTTCCATCCAATATTTGTCATTACTCTATTATGTTGAAACACCATTCCATTTATATGCCTTGCTTTCTTATAGTCATCACAGAGTTTGATGACATGTTGTACTGGATTACTCGGACGCACAAAATTTGACTCATGCAATTCTTTATTTTTCCAATTCCACAAACAGTAACATGTTATAGCCCAAATATCACACCATGCTACATCATGACTTCCTTTATCCATATTCATCACATTATCACTCACCCAATCCTTCAAATTCTGCATAAAGAACACATTACGTTTTCGAATCGGTACCAGCTGCCTCCATAATTCGTGAGCCAAATGACAGTCACGCAAAACATGGATACTTGTTTCTTCTTGATCTCCACAATAAGCACATAACGGACTGCTCAGTCCCATACGATGTTTCACAGAATTGGTGAGTAACCGATCCCATAATACTAACCAAATAAAACACCGCACACGTTCCGTCACTCCCAACTTCCAAATCCTACGCCACAGTTGATCCGTACTTGATTCCTCAAAACCACGCAGCTTATTATACATACTGGCTATATCAAACTCTTCATAATTTCCTCCTACACCCAATTGTATATCTCTGCCGTTATCAGCATGTGGTGGCAAAACTGCAGCTATTTTACTTTGAATATGCATCGGCATCCAGTTCTGAAACAAGGGCCAATTCCAATTACCATGAATATCTACCAAGTCACATACTTTAGCACCCCACAATTCAGTAGGAATGTCAATATTTTGCATAAGACACAACCCTTCCTCCACCCAAACATGGTTCCATGCATCAATATTAATACCATCTCCCACAATCCAAGGACAATTGTTACTAGCTTGATGCTTCATACTAGCCAGCACCTTCCATAAATTTGAATCTCCAGGCTTAGCTATGTCATCAGAATACTTACTTCGCATTATATTACACCAATATTCTTCTGCACCAGACGATAGCTTCCACACAAGTTTGATCAAGCATGCCTGATTCATCACTTCTAAGTTTCTCAATCCCAACCCTCCCATCCATTTTGGTGTAGTAATATTCTTCCAACTAACAGCATGATACTTCCGTCTATCCTCCGTATCACCCCAAATAAATTTCCTTTGAAGTCTTTGTATATCATCCAAACAAGTTTTTGGAATCTTACTAGACATCATAGGATATATAGGTACTGCTTCAAGCACACTCTTAGCAAGTGTAACCCTCCCGGCAAAAGATAACTGTTTTGCTTTCTATCCCGACAATTTAGTCTCGACTTGATCTACTAAAAACTGGAAGTCTCCTCTCCGAGGAGCTCTCCCCAACACCGGAACACCAAGATAGCGGCCAAGATCATTGGTTTCACGAAATCCAGACTTGCCCAACAGTTTGTCTCTTATTCCTCTATTGACATTTTTAGAAAAATAAATACTAGTCTTTTTATGACTAATCTCTTGTCCAGATAAGTCACAAAAGGTTTTTAGAGTATCCATAACAGTCTCCATCTGCCCGTCATTAGCTTCACCAAAAAGCAACAGATCATCCGCAAACATAAGGTGTGAAACCATCGGTCCATTCCTTCCGGCTTTAATACCGCGCCACTCTCCTCTATTCACTGCATGCATAATTAGATGCGAGAGTTTATCCATACACAACACAAAGATATAAGGGGACATCGGATCACCTTGTCGGATTCCTCGTTGAGGACGAAAAAATTCTGCTCTAGCTCCATTCCATTTCACATTTGTCTCCACGCTAGTCACAGCATGCATTATTAAATTCACCATCTTACTAGGAAACTTGATTTCATTCAAAGTCCTCCAAATAAACTCCCAACTAAGTTTATCGTATGCTTTCGAAAGATCCACCTTAATAGCAAAAGCTCCTTTCTTGCCTTTCATTTTATGCATAGAATGCATCATTTCCTTTGCCACTATTATATTTTCATGAATATTTCTTCCAGGTACAAATCCTGTTTGAAATGGCGAAACTAACTTTGGAATGCACTCCTTTAGCCTTTCAACTATAACCTTGCTAACAGTTTTATAAATTGTGTTACACAAGGAAATAGGTCGAAATTGGGTCACATACTCTGAGTGTTGCACCTTTGGGATTAAACAAATATCAGTTTGATTAACAGTTGCAATACCACTAGGATTATCCCATGTACTACACACAAAATCACACACTGATTTTCCCACTATATCCCAATCTTTTTGGTAAAAACCCGCTGGAAAACCATCTTGTCCCGGAGCTTTCCACGGATTCATCATGAAAATAGCATGCTTAACTTCCTCAACTTGAAAGGGTTCAGCTAGTTTTGCAATACTATCCCTCTCCAACATGGGGTATGTTATTTCAGTTTGAAACCAATCTCTTCTAACATGGTTATTTGAAAACAACTTTTGATAGAAAGATTTCACCATTCCTTGTAGTTGTTCTATCTCATCCACCCACTGATGTTGCTCATTCTTCAACATCAAAATATTATTTTTACGTCGTCTACTAACAGTTTTAGTGTGATAGTAACGAGTATTCCGATCGCCATCAATAAGCCATTTGCTCCGAGATCTCTGAAACCACATCAACTCTTCCTTCTTGAGAATAGAACTCAACTCAGCTTGTAATTTGGTCTCTAGCCGACGCAATCCACCACTCCAATTTCCATTATGCATACTAGCTTGTATTCCAGCAAGTCTTGCCATTAATTCCTTCTTTTTTATAAAAACTTGGTCTATATTTTGAAGCTTCCATTGTGGAATGCCTCTTTGAACATTTACCAAATTATTAGTAACTGATATCTCATCTTTCCAGCTAGTGGTCAACATTGTTTTATATGTGGAGTCCAAAAGCCACGCACTTTTAAATCTAAACTGCCGAGGGGCCTTAATGTAGGAAGTATCTTTAGGAGAAATCAAAATAGGATGATGATCCGAAAATTCTACCCTTGTAAGAACTTTGACAAAACCATCCGGGTAACTCATCCTCCAACTCTCGTTACAAAGAGCTCTATCTAGCCTTTCATATATACGCTGACCACCATGATATATAGGACCTCGCCAAGTAAATTTAGGTCCCATAGAGCCAATATCAATAAGATTACACATATTGATACGATCTCTGAACATGCTGCACCTTCGTAAGGATGCTACAACACCCCCTTTCTTCTCTTCGGCATATGCAATGTCATTAAAATCCCCTGCCACTAGCCAGGCTTCCATCATATTATTTGCTATGTCACACAAGTCTTCCCACAACAATTTTCTATTCTCTTCATTGGGGCTTGCATACACTGCTGTGAAAAACCATTGCTCACCACTATGGTATTGAACTTTAAGGTGAATAAACTGAAATTTTTTAATGCAAATATCCACACTAATATTATCTTTTTGCCATGCTACTGCTATACCTCCTGCATATCCATGTATCTCAGAAGCGGCAAGGCCATCATATCCCAATAGCTTGAAAGTACGCTCCAAACTACTAGGATCACATCGAGTTTCAACAATGACAAGCAAAACAGGCTTATGCATTGTTACATACTGTTTACAATAGCGATAGAAGGATGTGTTAGCTGCTCCTCTGCAGTTCCACACAAAGAAATTTTTGCTTGTATTCATCATAAAACAAAAAATCATTGGCACTAACAAAAAACATCAGTAGAGACTTATTGATCAAATCCCAACGTCTCTCTAACAACCTCCGTATCAGAGTCATTTGTCCCCACAGACCCTTGATCATGCGCATCCTCAAAAATCTCATTCTCCAAACCCATGTCCACATCGCTATGAGTATTAGAGATAATCAGAGGTGTTGTAGACATATTAGGGGGTCTAGGAATGTTTGGACTAATAATCTCTTCAAGGCCCAGAATATTCTCAACACATGGGCCTACATTTTCTGCCACTTCACCCATACTTCCTTTTTGCAGCTCACTTTTGTTAGTTGTTGCCATATGTGTCATCTTAGGCTTTTCATATTGGACCTTCAAATTATCCAACCTCTTGGACCCAATGTTGCCAGCAATATTTTCCACCCCTTTTTTTAATTGTGCCACATTTTTACTTTTAAATCCACCACCACGTGCAGCCAATTTTGGATCCTTGTTGACTTTTTCTTTAATTCCTTCCCCCAATTTTCCACCTCCCTTATTAGTACCTTTTTTGTTGCGTAACTGATGCATATTTTCCTCATGCAACCGTTGGAAATTTTCTCCATGATTCTCTCCTTCCGTATCATTTACCTCTTTAGCACCTTCTCTTTCCATATCTTCCTGATTAATTTCAATATGATCATCACTTAATGTTACAAAACGAGATCCCAACACTTTTGGAATATCATTATTAGGTATTGAATTAACATTAATCATCACCGGAACATTGTTCCCTTTCCCTTCCACCACCGGAGAATTTTTTCCAATGCCATTTTTCCTACCCCTTCGTTGCTTCTGAACCACTCTCCAGGGTCCCTCGGTCTCGCCACCAGCTATGTTATTACCATGCATATTGCCTCCTACACCTGCATTGTTTTCCGGTTGTTGCACCTCATTTACTTTCCCTTTCTCCGGACAACCTTCCTTGTAGTGGCCAAATTTGCCACAAGTAAGACATAACATATACAAGCCTTCGTACTCAACATTGTACTTCCTTCCCTTGATCGTGAACATAGCTAACAGAGGTTTGGTCAGATCCACTTGAACACACAAACGTGCATATTTTCCACGCTCCTGCATCAAAGTCGTCTTGTCCACCTTCACCGTCTTTCCCACCCGGTTCCCTATGAACTGAAGTACTTTGGCATCATAGTACTCTATAGGCAACCCAGATATTCTCACCCACACTGCCACCTCCTTAATGGTGTCATTTGCCGGTTGGAAGTTCAGACTCCACTCCTTAACTGTCAAGTAGTGATCATAGATGAACCAAGGTCCATCCATGAGAGCTGCATATTGATCATCTTCATGTGTGAAAGCAACTAAGTAATAGTCATTACTCAGATCAATAATACTTATCACCCCTTTCCTTACCCACATTTGCTTGAATCTCGTCTCCAACGCCTTATAACCTATCCTTCTCCCTAATAGCTTAACAATCACTCCCCTTCTCCAAGGCTTATAAATTCGTTTTTCTTCAGATTTTGAGAAAACGAATTCAGGGCAAGCATAATTGTCTAACATCTTTTCTTCAACCTTCATACCTTCTCCTTGCTCTCCTTCACTTTCAATCTCATCTGCATCACTACCTTCCTCAGTCTCCATACCTCCCCTACGCCCAAGTATTGTGTCACGATATGAACGGTCGGTAGCTCCTTCCTGATCTTGGGTTTTCATTTTTTTTGTACTGCGTTCCTGAAGGTCCTCTTCATCTTTAGATTTCTTAGGGTTTGAATTGGGGGTTGCGTTTGGATGCCCTAGCACAGCGCTAGAGCCAGACATGATTTCTCTACAATAATGCAATTATATTATTATTACTTAATTACTTATTTTTTCATCAAGGTTAAAAGGCATAACCGAATGATAAAAGTGTAAAATTTTCTTTAATAGAAGCCCATATGAATTATTTTAATAAATATTGCATTTTGAAATTATTATAGACTCAATATTGTTGATTGAGACTCCAAATATTGTATAGATTATATGTTGCCTTATTGTTATTTAAATGTTCACTAGTGAAATATAGTCACATATAGTAATTTGAGCAATTCTTAAGGCAAATTAAATTGTAACATCCTTGTATTGTTTTATTAAAATAGAGTTTTATGACTTGATATATCGGTTTTGTCATTGTTTATTCTATGAACCGCTTGAGATGATGTTGTAAGAGACTTCGTGAAATCTAGCTAAAGTCATCAAAGTTCACCGACTCTACATACACGGATGAAAGTCACACATTCTCCGAGGTCACTGTAATTTAATAATGTGACTTACATTATATAATTGCATATAAGGAGAAAATTGTTTAACTATTATATACTCCTTTTGTGTAGATGTAAAATGTGCAATTATATACATCAAATGTAACTATTGTCCAGAATAATTTTGAAATTTAGAACTCCTTAATCTTTTATTGATTTCTCGTTAATTAACTCCTCCATTTAAAATTAAAAACTATTTTGGGAGTATTTAAAATCAAATTATTTTGAGAGTTCTATTCTGGATAATTGTATTTACTCTATTAGTTAAAATTCTTCGATTGACATTATTTTAGCATAAAGATCCAAGCATTTAAAGTTGATCAATCCTTTTGCGACAAATATAAATTTGGGCACTTGTCTATTTTCTTAGTCACAAATTAATTATGGTGTCTTAGCTGTCATTCCTTTTAAAATAAAGTATAGTAAAATGTATGTTATGTATGCCATTTATATTAAGTGAATTCAAAACTGGCATATTTTTCTTTAATATACATTATACTTTCTACTATACACTTCAATCTAGACCCATAATTTTGTGACAAATATTCTAAACTCTATAATTTGTACGCCTCATTGTTGTTTGTCAGTTAAATATTATAAAAAACAAGTTTATTAAAATTGAGGCAATTTTAAAACTATTAGCATCCTTGCAACTAAGTATTTATGTAAATCATATTGATTTATAATTAGAGTCTCATATATGTTTTATTGTAACTGCTTATTCTTTATTCATGAATATTCTGAGACGATGTTACCAAAATGGTATTCAAAAGTCAATGACTCTAAGGACAAGGATGACGGTCACATTCAATGAGGTTAGTCGCGATCTAATTAAAATTTTCAACCTCATGTGACTTATTATTTGTTATTGCATATATGAAGAATTTATTTCTTCTTCTCTTTTGTTGTGCAATTATGTATATAAAAGTGGAATCCTGTTTTCCAGAATATTCTAAATAGAACTCTACAATCATTATATATATTATTTTCTTAAAATAATACGTTATTTTGTAATCATATTCTAAGTTATAGTGGGAGTATTTAAATTCTTATTCTAATAGTTTTATTCTGGATAAAATACAAAACTATTTTACACACTTTTATTTTAAAAGAACAACTCCTGTTATTATACTTTTCTGTATATATAAATTCTACGGTCATATTTATGATGTGCTAATTTAAAATATTGTTAAGCATATTTTTCTCTTATTTGAATATGACTGATATTGAGTAAATTAAATAGATTGTTTATGCATGATATTATTTTATCATATTGTTTTAAGCATAAACATTATTGATTTGTATAATTGTAATCTCACCTATCGTGGATACAATTGTGCAAAGTATACTAAATATTATATTGATAACAATTATACTCTATCGGTGTGTTGTTGTTAATATAATTTTGTTATCACTCAATGTACTCTAATTTTATACTTAATATTTTTCAAGTACTCTGTCAGTTTTGAAATGTTGTGACATAAGAATAGTACATTGTAATGCTATAGTTCTTGTTTATTACCATTAATACTCTTGAATGAAATTACAATAAATAAGACACTTTAGTAAATATACTATACTATAAGGCATGTAGCTATTATTTGAATTTTGCAATCCAATAGAATTCTAATTTTAATTAATGACATTTAATTTTTTTAAAATATTTTGGATTGCTACCATCCCTGAATCGTGTAAGTGACGGACATACCCTATCGGTGTGACGTTACTCAACATGATCATTCTGTGATAGAGAAATAGTTGAATATTTATTTAAACTATTTTCAAACTTTTAATTCAACTATTATTCTCTATCAAGTGGAAGAATCTTCACTATGTATTGTGTAACGTGATGGACATACCCTATCGGTATGACATTACTTAACATAATCATCCTTTATGTGACAAAATTATCTCACAAATATAACTATAATTATCCATCGAGTGAAGAAAATTCTACATGCCAATTAACTATAGCTCAAAAACAAATATATTTATTTGTTTCATAATTCTAGACATAAAACTATCGTAGAGACTTATATATTGAGGATATTAATTATAGTCTTTTCTCAGAAATTATTATATACTTCCATATCATTCTATATTATTATAAACTTATTTTGTAAAACCAATATGTCAAAATCTCAAAATGCTTAACAACTCTATTAAGAAAATTTTATTTATTTTATACCATTATTCTAAATAATGATAAATGGTATATTTGAGATATTTAATTTTGTCATTTTCACTATATTTGACATATTTTATAGTATTACTATTCTTCAACACTTATGGAAGTTAATGACTATTTTCTCATGTATCCTTAATAATAATTATAAAATATAAGTCTCGTGTATTTCCGCTGCATGTAACCTAACTATCTTTCCGCTGCATGATAACCACACATATATACATATAATATTGCACTAGCAAATAAGTATCCCAATGTTAAATATTACATATTATGATATTTGTATATCAGTGATCACTAATGAAAACACTAAAGAAAATTCCATTCATTCTTGTTTATATATGTGGGATCAGTGGGAGTGTATACATAATATTATATATTATGAGCTCAAATGAGAAATTTCACTCTTGTTCATATATGTGAGATCAATGGAAATATGTACACAATGATCTAAACACAAAACTTAAATTTATAATCTCACTCTTGCCATATATTCTTGCGCGCTAAATAAATATGGCATAGCTTAAGAGACTTTAAATATTTCAGTCTCATTCTATTATACTGAGATATATATAAAAATTCTCTAATCTCAGTAAGCATCATAATTAGATGCTTAAGTCAGTTTGTTAGAAAATGCACAATAATCTCTTAGCATGCAAATACATTGTGCTTCTCTTTTACCAACATTTCACTAGGTCATAAATAGTAAGTACTACGTATAATATCAATACTCTTATCGAGTATGATATTGTGTTCCTAAAGTACTTATGAATTTCACATTAATCAGAGTTGTGTTAATCCAATTGGAGATTCTCTAGTCTCCTATTTCTTTATGGATTTTCATAGTCACAAATTTTTGTTAAAACTTGGATTAATTGAATGTCAAACAAATTAGAACATTTATTGATTTTGACTAAAAATAATTATTCTCTTAATAGGCTATCCCTATAAGCTAGTAATTACTTGACCTATGTGGATATTCTATGACTATTATAAAATTAAAACTCATTGGCAGAATCACTAACCGTAGACTTATATACATGAGCATTGCAACTCATATTGATTCGATCAAAGTCTTCTATATATGGGTTAGTGGGAGTTTTATTATAGCATTTTCATATACTTGGGCCATTATTTAATAACATATTTTTCTCATTTGAAATATGTTACTCTAAATTCATCATTCTAGTATAAAACGTAAGTCTTTGACTTGTATGATATGCTTCCCTATCGGATTCATTTTCTGCAATGTTGAAGTTTACTTTTGTTTGGTAAACAAGTGTTTTGACCATAATTTAATTCTAGTATTAAAATTTATATTATCTTACAAATTGATGATTGTCATCCAAGTGGGAGAATGTTAGATTAATTATTTAATT
The DNA here is from genome assembly GCA_030408175.1 of Trifolium repens. Taxonomy (NCBI): domain Eukaryota; kingdom Viridiplantae; phylum Streptophyta; class Magnoliopsida; order Fabales; family Fabaceae; genus Trifolium; species Trifolium repens. The sequence continues at coordinate 29,860,154 of CP125848.1, forward strand.
AATCAATAGATTAAAAAAACCCGCGACCCCAACCCAACCCATTAATAAACAGGTTGGTTCGGTTCCGGTTTAATAGTAAAAATGCGGATTTGATGAGGAACTCAACCCAATAAATATTGAACGGGTTGGATAACGGATTATGTCAAATTCAGCGCAATTCAACCTGTGTACACCCTTAAGTGCATATATTCCGGTGAAGGAGAAAAATACCAACATTAACTATTGATTATTAATAACTTTCTTGTTTAAAAAAAATGTCACTTTAAAACCAACATTACATGGCTTATTTGGTTTGATAAATTTTGGATGAGTAATATTGACACTGTCAATATTCCCTTTTGGTTCAACTCTTCACTCATTTCTGTCATGATGATGAACCTCATCATCTTCCTCCAAGTTTGAATAAACTGCTTCATTACCAGATGATTCATCCTCAGAATCATTTCTTGATTGCAGTGCTTCATTAACTTCTGAGCTATAAAAGCTAGGAGTTGAACAGCCAGAATCAATAAAACTAGTCATCCTTTTGTCATCTTCTCTCATATTTTGACCATAAGCTTCAAAGTTCACTTTTGCTGTATTGTTTCCACCAAAACATGTTTCTAGCTTGTCCATGTCAAAGAGTTCTTCCATCATCACTCGGCTTTTCGGGTTGTCAGGGTAAGCAAATGTCACTTTTCTGTATGTCTTTGGTTCAAGAAATGGTTTCACCATCTGTTCCAAAGAATGCACACTTATCAAACACTCAAAACAAATTGATATATATATATATATATATTCAAGATAATTACACATGAATGAAAGGTAAACGGGTAATAAGTTGCGCCGCTAAACATTTTTGTATAGCAAAATCAACCCTTCGAAAAACTACATTCGTAGACTTATGGGACACAACATTGTTATTCATGACCCTTCGAACTTTTTTCAGAAGATTTAGAAAGTTAAAAGTATCAAATGTAAATGGTATAAATCATAGAACTCTCATCAAACCCTCCCCGACTCAGCTTGAAACTAGTATTGTTTAACATTCTCTCAAATTTAATGATTCAGCACAGTGGAAGCAAAATTTAAACAAAACTATCTACAACTGAGAGATACAGTATACAACTATGAAGATAGTTATATGAATTATATATCATCAAGCATATATTTTGTGTACACTTTCACATAATAAATTTACGCGTAAAATCTTCATTTTTGTAGCAGCAACAATGTAAACTTCAGCAAATAGCCAAGCAATGTCACAATCACACATTCATCAGTAAGCGAAATTCATGACTTACATAAGTCTCATACAATAAAGATGGGAGATATTATGATATCGTACCGTCCAAAATGACTGGAACAATTTTGGCGGATTGTAAAAGACTGCAAGGCCTAATCTTTCAGGGTAATGATTCTGCAGGACTTGAGCAGTATCTCGAGTAACCTTTGATGATACGCAAGATGTGCTCCACCCTCGAAAATCAATTAGCCAAACCATCTGCTCTTGTGTGGAGGAACCTATATTCAATATGGCATTCTCCAAACAGTAAACGAGGTACTTGATCTGTACGATTGACGCGCTTGTACTCTATATTGGATCACTAAGGTCTTAGTTAAAAGATTGAATCATCAATTATATTAGCAATGACATCTACAAAACAAGAATGATCAAGTATCTATATTACCTGAATTCCAGCTTTCATAACAAAAACAATCCTTCCTTGCTTGTCTAAGTAATCAGCTCTATATAGCCTTCCGATCAAAGCTTCTCGAGCTACATCATCCTGGCGGTATAAAGTTAAGAATCTCAATAAGTAACTGATCAATATTTAAACAGAAAAAATAAAATTAACATTTGATTCGCACCCATCTAATCTTATCGGGCTTGAATTCCAGCCTCCATTTTATGGTGCCTCTCAACATTCTAGCAGCCTTTATAGTATTATAGTTTCGCGCTTTAAGAAACCTTAGCACTGATGCATCCGAACATATAGTCGGGAATTTGTCAACAATTGGACCGATTATCTTTTTTACTTCTCCAATCTGAAAAGAACAAAGGAAATTAAATCAATCGGTCATAGAAATGTATTCATTTCCTAACAAATTAATGTCTAGTGGTACCTTGATCTGCTGCTCTTCTGACGATAATTTTTTTTCGAGTATACTTTCTCTTAATTTCTTAAATGACGACATCATTCGTTTGAAATCTTAATCAAGCTAAAAATATCCTGAAAATATAATAGACCTTGTTTCACATGTAAAATTCCTTGTCAACTTTTGCAGGCAAATGATTCAATCATATTATAAACATCAAATATATCAACTATTCGATGAATTTAAAAAGTGACTTGCCTCTTATAAAAAGAAACAGGTGTAGTATTATTATTACCGTGGAATTGAAGAGAAGAATGAAACCGGTTTTTGACGTAAAGGCGAAGGTATCAAAGAAGATTGAACAGTGTGTGTATACAAACAAGAATGAAGAGAGAGAACATTAGAAAGGAAAGTGATGAAGGAGAGGAAATGAGAAAGAACACGTGGCTACAACAGAGAAACCCCTGGACTAGAATGTTCAAAAGACAAAACTATATGCAGTTACACATGCGCGTTGTTGCGCTGTTTTTGCTGTTCCTCTCACAAAAAGAAATGTATTTTTATTTTTTTTGCAACAAAGAGACAGTTTTTAATATATGAAAGAAGTCTTTTTACATTTTTTTAAATAAAAATAATAATAAAATGTCTCTTTGTAAGAGGAACAAATAGCACATCTGAAACATGTTCAAATGCATGTGGGAAAACTAAATTAAATTATTAAGGAAGGTGAATAAAATAACTTGGAACTTACCAAAAGTTTCTTTTTAATTAAAGTTTAAAAAATTAAGTTTGATTAAATTATTATTTTGCATTGTACCAAAAATAATAATTTATTATTATGCAAAAAATGAGTTTGGTCCAATGTGATTTAGGTTTGGATAACAATTATAAAATGTACGTATGATAAAATGTAATTTATTTTAATGATAATTTAGACTTATAGTTGAAAAAACTCAAAATCAAGGGTTATTATCCAATCATTATTTTGAGTTTTTTAAACTAATAACATTTTGCTTTAAGTTAAAATTTTATTCATTATTATTGTCGTATAATAATAATAATAATAATAATAATAATAATAATAATAATAATAATAATAATATTTTAATAAAATAATAATGGATGTATGTTTCTTCTTATTTCACTCATTTCTCGTTATTTTGGAAAAACATTTGTTGAGATATATCAATATCTTAAATGAATCTTAATTAGCTTCGGAGATTAATTTCTGCAATTGCACATGAAGAATACCTTAGTTTGAGAAAACGATAAAAATAAGGCATTTACAGAATAAGATTATATACCCTATGCAGTGTGTACTCACATGGTCTTGAACCTCAGGGTATTCTAGAAGCCCTATTATCTTTACAAACGAATGCTGTAATGAATAAAACTTACTTTCACAAGTAAATCATCAAGAACAATGAAACGGAAAGAAAACTGTTAAAATTCATGTCTTGGCTCCTCAAAATGTAGGAACTGAATATTCTTGATTCATGTGCCGAAAGATGCCACCAATAGAGTCTCAAGGTTTAAAGAAGATAAAATGGCCCAACCTGCACCAACAAGAGCAATTATGATGTGCTCTTTTGATGAAATACACCAACCATTTCCAAAAACAATCCTTCAATGAATACAAATGCATGAGCATCAGATAGTAAACTGTTGAGTTCCATATTTTATTCACCGCCCAAAAGTCCAACCACCGCAATGAGAAACATGTTAAGATGATCATATTAGAGTTTTCATTTCAGGAATTGGACCCAGTTGGAAATCCTAGCATGTTTGATCAATTTCCTTTCCATGATCATCTTCATTAATATTTCGCCTCAACCTTCTCAGCCATATGTCATAGTTCATGGGATATGGCGTCCCGCATAGACTGTCGACATAATCAGCAAAAGCTTTCAGCACTGTGGAAATATCACCAAGCTTCTGCTGAATTGATCTCCTTGACCAAGACGTCTCTCTCCATTGTAATGCTCCCTCTACTGAATCTAGATCAGGGAATAGACCGCCACATGAATAATAAAGCATATAAACTAGGCTTTCGGCATCAGAGGCGGAGCATAGCTTTCCTTCCTGAAGTGCGTAAGTAGATGAGAAATGAAGATTCATAGCAGGGCGATCTCTATCTTCAAGAATAGCATGGCCCCACCCAATTAGAACAAAATAAAGGTGCCTCACACCAGACCCAACACAGATCACATTCTCTGGCCTTATGTCTCCATGCCGTAGTCCCGCCGAGGTAGCAGTTGAGAGTGCTGATAAGCAATCATGGCAACATTTGATAGCCTCATCTGGACCAAATCGGCCAGACTCTACCATTTCAGCAACTGTTTCACCAATTGGACCAGTCACAAGAGCAGGGGTCCCACACCAAGGGTGGTCACAATTTCCACCTGAGCTGGGCCTTTGACAATGACCAGGGTGTATGATCCTTCCAGAGGCCATCAATTGAGGCAGATATTTGCTTGACAGACCTTTCTGCTTCATTATTGTCAATACTTTGGTCTGCCTCTGGACCTGATACCATAAATTCATATCTTCCCATGCTGGTTCCAGCTGGGAGGGATGAGAACCCACATATAGGAACAGATCTATTCCTGGATCTTCAACATAAGATGCAATGTAGTATGTAAGTTCACCAGTATTGATTACTTCTTGTATCTGATAACCCTTTTGCCCATCTGAATCTTCCAGCCATAATATAGACCCTTCTTCTAATTTCATCGACTCCTTGGAGTCAACATTAACATATTCATCCTGAACTTCGACAATCTCAGGGGAAACACTACGCTGCTGGTATCGAAATAGGCCATTTCCATTCACTCTGGCGGTATCTCCTAACTGCCTTTCGATTCTTCTTGTATGGAGACGTGAACTATGATCGGCGGCTAAATCCTCAATAGAGTGCTTGGGCATGCCAGCATATTGCGTAATACAGTGAAAGGTTGCAAATAAAACCTGTAGAGCACCAATATCTCCCCAGTTTGCATTTCCAAGTTTGTTCCAGATTCTATAAATTGGAGAAACAGAAATTCTAGAATGGTTTTTTACCCATTCAGCAGCACATTCATAAACATTATTCACATCAAAATTGAGCTTACTTACATCTCCTTCAACTTTTACAACTCCCCCATACTGAGAATCAACTAGAAGAACAAAGACTGTGTTTGGATCCGGAAAGAAACTAAGTCTACTTAAACTCCTCGCCAACAGCATTCGAATGGCATAAAATAGAGCTTCTCCTACAACTGGTAAAGAAGGCTGGCGATCACTGCCGACAGCTGGACCTCTGATATCGGTTCTAAGAAGAGTTAATTCAAGGAGATGATCCCATTTCCCATGAGGATGTCTAGAATTATTAAGCAATATACCAGTGCCACAAAGACCTCCAAGCCTTCCATTAGCAATAGCATTTTCAGCCTGATAAAACTTCATGTTAGCATTATACAGACAAGCCACAGAAAAAGGCATAGGTTCATCTTGACTCCAAAATGCCTCCCACAAGCCCTTCATACTAGCATGTAGAAAATCTTCAATAGCAAGACAGGCTGTTGCTTCTACAGCTTCAGATGTAGAAGCATGAACAGCATTAGGCATGCGTGTCAGCTGCTGAAATGAGATCCCCTCCAATGCATAATCGAATTTTTGAAGTTCAATCAACTCAAATGGAACATTAAATGCTTGCTGTTTGGATGCACATTTTTCTGTTACAGATTCATACCATTCTTCAAGTTTTTCATTCAGACTATCACTTTCAACAAATTTATAGAAGAATTCTTTCCGATTCCGAGACCTACCACCAGATGACACGCTGGACCTCTTTGTCCCAGACCCAACTGATTCCTGGTCTGGGGATCTACCTGCAAATAGGTATCAAACTTCATTAACATCACTATAATTATTGTTCCTTCTTAGGAGGATAGTAGAATCATGCATTCATTAAGTTGCAAAAATAGCAAGAAATCTTACATGACCCGAAAATTCAGAGATAAAAAAGGTAATACATAAACTGACAGTAGAAATTCAACATAAAATCATTTATAGTTAGACGTGGGATCTCGCAACCTTCTTGGGAAGTTGGGAGGCTCCTTGAAGTTCCTGTTCAAGCTCAAGCTCATACAATAACCACACATTAACTTCACAAACACCCCTTCCCTTTTTTACAGGTCAATTTCACAAATAATAACCCTTTGTATGCCCAGATTTAATATATCAGTATATCTAATGCAAACATCCTATCAGTATATTTACATTAGTTCTCACTGCTTCACACGGACTACAAAGTATAAGTGCCAGAAAATAAGAAAGTGATATTTCTACTTACAGAAATCACCTTCAATAATCCCCTCACAATTACTCTTTTACCCTTATTTTCCTAATATATGTGCAAAAACAACGTTGAAAACCTGAGTTTGATTCCTAGGTGGAACAATTTCTTTGCCAGGCTTTACTTACCTCGCGGCCGAACTCCGGATTACTAGGGCCCCCTTCCCCTAGGAACCGGAGGGTTAACACCAAAAATAAAATGTTGAGAGTTAACTTCAATTGGTCAGAGCCGTGTGTTCTTAAATGGTGCATAAAGCTAGGCACCTATACTCTAGTTACTTACAAGCATGTGCTAGTGTATTAAGGGTCGTGGATTCGCCACTAGGGGATCCTAATTTAAGGCATCAATTTGTGGGTTCTAATATACATATGTTTTGTTTTCTCAATACCAGAGAAGAGTGTGTGCACGAATTCCTTCAACATTGACGCAGTCCAAAAGATCCAGAAAATCACAAACATCTGGGGCTGCCCAATGTTTGCTAATACTTTGTGTCCATTTTTGTAGAGGTCAAGATAAAGAGAACTGAAGAATTTCTTTTTTTGTAGATTTTGTTTTCTATAAAAAATCTTCACGAAAAAAAATTCATTGCATTACCCCCACTCCCCAAATTAATCCCACATTTTCACTTCTACTAAACACGGCAACAGAGCTAAAAACTTCTAACCCCAGTACCAATTATAAAAAAGGATAAGCCAGGCTGGTGCTACTTTCCACCCCTAAATTAATCACCGTTTTTACCTCTACCGAATATAGTCTGAGTGAGAGCTAAAATTTACCATCCCCGTTACAAATTTTAATAAGAATAAGCCAGGGTGATGCTACTTCCCGACACACCTCATCTTTTTTAAAAATAAAAATTTCAATATAAGCCTGCAATTACCCTAAATTTTGTGCCTTTTGTAAATAGGTATCATGAGGATACATTGATAGCACGAATATGCATAAAAACACAGAAGTTGCTGCAATGAGCTAATGTCAATCATTAAATTCGATGCAATGAGTATATCACAAAACAAATCACAAATGAATCAGATTTTTTATATACAATAATGATGTACAAATCAAGACTTGAGAGAAAAAGGGAATAGGGTTTCTGAGTAAACAGATCTCACCATCTGTTATTTTCAGATGCTTGTCGCGGCGAAAGGCCATCAATCAGCAAATCGAGTCCTATGCCAACCAGTTGTAACAGGGGGAAAAACGAATGACTTATTCTATTATATCACTGGAAATCTAACAGCCAATATTTGACTCCCTGTATTGTTAACCTCGATACCCAACATATGGTAAATTTCTTGCACCGTAACCCGCTTATTGTTTAAATATTATTGTAAAAAACTTCCATTCCATATATGGCACTAAAAGCAATAAATTAAAGTCGAACTCAGCATTAAATTCAGACTCCGTCTCTATGGTTAGTACTTAGTAGGCATTGAACTGTCAAAACATGGTTCCAAGAAAACTTTTTAAAAAATACATTTAAGTACACTTTAGGAGTCAAATGGATTTCTACTCGTTAAAAAATAATCCTAAAAAAACTAAAGTGCATTTCAATATTTCAACTATACACACAGATGTTTTAGCATTACCTGTCATTCTCAAACTTCTGAGTGAAACAAAAATAGACTTTTAAGATATGAAAGGATAAAATGTCTTAAGTAAAATGAAACAGGAGAAAAATAAGCTTTCTACAAGTAGAGCTTATGTCTCAATCATTTCCGTCCATTTCTACCTATCATTATGCAAATGCAACATATATGTATAGTGATACTTTTGAGTAACCTAAGAATTAATTTTTATATATAATCCTTGTTGCTGCATATTGTTAAGCAAAAACAACCATCACTATTCACATTATAACTCACATCACATGTGTTTGTCAAAAAAAAAAAACTCACATCACATGTGACAAAGAATATACGATGAACAATCACCGAATGAACTTTTTTAGGGAAGCATCATGTTATGTTATCCGTTCACTTGGACTTACAAGCAACAAGCCACATAACAATTAGTACCACCAGAAACTTAGGGCTAACTCATAAACTGTTACGATCAATTTGATTCATTAGGAATGAAAATACAGAAAAAGCAAGAGTGAAGTGTTAGAGATATAACATAAAATCATGCATGTGTCTTCACCCATTGTGTTTAAGATCCCGGGTTAAATTGTAAGATCGACCAATCTTACGATCTTGCTACCGCTGGGCGAGTCAATCTTATAAAAGATCCGACTTCAGTAGGATCATAGCGGGATCGCACGGATAATCGCTGAGATCATCATAGTTATTTAACAAGAAATATAAGGATTTTAAGAGCATGCCAAATGGATGAAGGTATTTTAATCCCTATCTTTAAGAACAAATGTGATATACAAAACTGCACGAATTGGAAAATAGAGGTGAAACTTGGAAAATACGCTATACTACAGTCTCATGCTGTAAGTATCTTATTCTTGGGTCCATAATAGAAAATGACAGGAAGATGTTAACCATAGAATCCAAGCACGGGGGGGAATGAAATGGAGGAATATTTCAATGTGCTATGCCATAAAAATAACTTTTTAGTTTACAAATTGTAGGACTAGCAATGTCATATCGAAATGAATGTTGATTGATAAAAACTAAAAAGCCAACAAGAAAATTAACCTAGTGTGACAAACATGAAAAATATTTCAATGGATGAGTGGTTACACACGAAAAGACAGGATTAAAATTACTATCATTAGGGAAAAAATAAAAATTGAGATAGTCTATAATCTAAATAACAAAGAAGACGGTGAAATCCTTGTCTTCTATGGCTTGCAATTGTACGAAGAAGGCCTGAGAACCACTTGTGATTAAAGGGTTATCCAATTATTATAGAGATAGACAAAGGAAAACTAATAAACTATATTGCAAACCATTAAAAGAGATTTATTGTTGATTCATATACCTGACTTTATAACCGACCTCACTTAGTCTTCAAGTTTCAACTAACTTGTTTAGTTCAAATGAGAGGAGGGATTTAATTAGATTTTTTTTGGGGCATAAATCAGGTATCCTCTGCACGCAACTGCAGAGACTAATCCCTCGAGCCTTGTGGGGCCCAAATGAGCGGCAAACTCTCCCGAAGAGTTTTAATGTTGTCTGGTTAAAATGAGGGAAAGGAAACTTATACCCTTTGTTTAGTTCACAAAGGGATGGGAAACTTAAATAAAAAAGGGAAGAACTAATAAACATTTTCATTAATGGATTTAAACTTTAGTAAACATTTTCTTCCCTCCAAATCCCCCTACATTATAGAGAATCAAAAGGACTTTACTCGTTTCCCCTACAAAAGAAACATACAATACAAGCAAGATTAAACTAATCTCTTTCCTCTCCTATCCTAAATTTTCTCTCTAACCAACAAAATTATCCAAAAAGAAACATTGAGTTTCGTTGATAAAGCCGCCATCCATACTAAAAAGAGAATCTCAAATTCAAGCCCCCCACCCACCCCATGTGTTAGGAAACATGGCATCCATGGAAGAAATGAGAGAAAAGCTACAAACTCTTTGTATTGATCAAACTAAAATATTACAATATGAGAAAAGTTGGATACAAATGACTAGTGTAAAGTTTATTTATAGGCTAACTAATTAGACTAACTAACTAGTAACTAGAGTAACTAACTATATCTCTAATACCATGAAAATGTGAAAACTTGGCATAATAAATAGAGCCACACTCAACAGAGAATCACACTTTCAAGCATCCCCAAAATTGAAAGGGGTGAATGCCAAAATTTACCCTAAATTTCTAAACTTTCCTAAAATACTCAAATTTCATTTCATCATCAGTAATTTATGAAACCAAAAAGCAAATCCACAGCAACAATAAACGCAAAATTGAGAAGGATAAGACGCAGAGTAAGTCAAAGAAGAGTAAAAGGAGAGAGAATTTAGGGTTCTGAATAATACCTTGTTGCATTTTTTGAGGAGTTATAGTAATAATAATAATGAGGTGGTAGAACAAAACTTTCAGATCTTCCTTGAATTTCTCTCTATTATTTTAATTTAATTTTTAATAATTTTAGTTTAAGAGAGAAAAACGTGGTATGTTTTTTTTCTTTTTACAGAGGAAGAACAAAGATGATGGACCCTTCCAACAAATTGTTGTGTTGCTTTGTTGTGCTCGCTTGCTCCCACGCACTATCTTCCACTTCTTCCACCACAACACAAATTCAACTATGATAATTTTGAAACAGCTAACTTTTTTGTTTTTTGAGGTTTTACTTTTTAGTTCATGCGTGGTTTACTTTTGTGCTGTGATTGTGTGTGATCTTGTTTCTGTCACTTTACAATGCAATTACCACCATTTTTTCTATGGTGAATCAAATGTTAAATATTTTATATTTATTTAACTGTGACCCATCACAAATATGATAAGATATTATCACCGTTGTTTGTTTCATATACTCTTAATTAGGGATTTGGATTCTTGTAGAAAACTCATCCAGTTTCATGATATTTTCAATCTCAATCGAGAAAAAAGTAGCTACTAAACTTTGATCTGTAGGATTATGATCGGACGATCTAGATGCAGTATTGTGTTCTGCATTAACGGTACCAAATTCAAATCCCTTAATTAGTAGTATTTTTTTTTTGGGGAAACAGTTATTTTGGTCCTTCAATGTGCAATGCACTATCATTTTGGTCATTCACTGAGGAAAAACTACTTAATAGCCTTTAAATTTGCATTTCATTAATCAATTTAGTTTCTGCTGTTAAATTTGGTCGTCAACTCAACAAAAAAGCTGACGAGACATTTTTTTGGACACACATACAGCTTGTTGAGTTGACACGAAGGACGGGGAAACAACCACTTTGGTCTCTCAATGTGCAATTCATTGTCATTATGTTCCCTAATTCAAGAAAAAATACAAAATATTCCTTAACCTTGTGATCTGTTAGTCAATTTGGTCTCTGATGTTAAAAATGATCGTTAACTTTATAAAAAACTGATGTGACATTTGTGGGACAAGTGGGTAGATGGTGTGGTTAGGGACTAAAATCATTTTTTTTTTCATTTCTTTATCTTCTTCCTCATATTCTTCTTCATACATTTATGAATAAAACTCATGATTTTAAACCAAATTTTTAAAACTTGTAAAAAAAAATAAAAACCCAATTTTTAAAGAAAAAATCATAGGCACCTATTCATTCACCTAAAAATCATCTATAAACTAGTATCTAATTTTCCCTATAGAAACAAAATTTGAAAGAAAAAATAAGTCAAATGTGTTGTTGTTAGGTTATTGAATGTATGAGGAAGAAGATAAAGAAATGAAGGAAAAAAAAAGTATGCATATATAACATCAAAATTTGAAAGAAGAAGCGAAAGGGGTTATTGCTAGGTTACTGAATGCATGAAGAAGATAAAGAAGAATGGAAGGAAAAATATGAAATGAAGAGAAAAAAAAAAGTAATGTCATTTGACTACGGTCTAGCAAGTGTACCAATCTGTCGTCGAGTAATAATTCACACTCTACTGAGTAGAATGAGTTCGTATCCACAGGGACAGCGCCTCGGTTACTAAGCTTATTTTAGGATTTGTTGAGATTGCCTCCGCTTTATAAGTTGAGATAATTTTAGATTCAAGAAACAGAGAATATAACTAGAAAGAAAGACAATTTAAGAAGATAGGTTAAGTAGTTGGAATCCCTCCCTTATTCCTGCTGGTGCTATATCGTTGACTATTTCTTTTTATTATTGACGAACTAATATAAGTAGCAATAACCGCGAACGAGAATTACCCTAATTACGAGTATAAAAAGCATTAATTAATAGAACAGAAAACCCGTGTTAGACACGTTGTCACGTCCCCACGCTAGCAATTAGACTCTAAATATGTAGTCAATTAAGATTGGTTTCAGTAGTTCTTTAGCCCTTAACCACGTGAATGACTAAGCTATTATCTATTGATCGGGGTTGGTTGTCGGTTTTGAGGCACAATACTAGATCATTAACCCTATAAGTTAGTTGCCGAACCTTGGGTAATCCTAACCTTGAGGCACAATATTAAATATCACTAACCCTATTGAGGTTAGTTGCCGGTCAGTGATAAACCCTGGCCCTAGGCGCAATGCTAGATATCACCATCCCTAAAAGCGTTCCCTAATTGTAGCTATCAATTGGGTTACGTAATTAAAACATAGACAAAAGAATAATAAAACTGAATAAACAATAATATAACTTTTAAACCAAATTACATAATACCAGCATTCATAAGGGAGTTCATCTTCTCCACCTAACCTAAAGGAGTTTAGCTACTAATAAACATAATTAAATTACAAGAATTAAATAAATGCATACCAATAACCTTGCTACCTTGCGGAGGAAGTTACCTCTCCCGTTGAAGGGGGAAAGTTCCTTCCCTAGATCTCCTCATCCTTTGCTCCTTGTAGAGAAATAGTTCTCTAAATTTCTGAATGAATAATTGTGAAAGAGGAGAGCTCTACTTATAGTTTTTATGACTTGGGCAGCAAGGCTCATCGCACTACGATGGTCCCATCGTACTACGATGTGTAGATTTTCTTCAAAAATATAACTGAAGATTCTGTTCTTTTCTTGGGCGCGAAGTTTTCCTCCCATCGTGCTGCGATGGCAAATTTAGTTTTTGCTCCAACACGAAAGTTGTAGCTCATCGTCTTAGCTTTTCAACGCATGGGCACGGACCTCATTCCGATACTCGTAGCTCAAGTTATGGTCCGCAAACCGAAAGTTGCGCATTTTCTTCATTATTTGCTCTTTTTATGCATTTTCTTCAATCCTTGACTTCTTGGAAAAGTAGCTTTGCTTCTTTAGGTTTTTGCCTTGTAATTGGTCTAAAACTAATACTAAACTAATAATAAATAATACTAAAAACATCATATAAATTACTGTCATCACAACCCCAAACTTAAACAGTTGCTTGTCCTCAAGTAACATGTCTGCCAAGCAAAATCGTCAGTGAAACACAAGCAGATATAGATGACAGGAATTTCACAACCTTATGTATTTGTCAGCAATGGAACCAGTGAACTTCACCTCAGCGATCGGATAAATGTCTGCAAGAGTCCATGTTCAACCTTTTCTCTCTCTCAAATTTGTATTTTTCGCTCATAATTGAAAGGATTATCTCTCAATCATCGTACAACCTGCCATTTTACCATAGGCTTGCAAGAACTCTAAGCAACCAGTCAAAATTCATTATTAATGCATTATTGGAGGTCTTTTCAGGGTTATAACGTGGCTTAGGTCAAGGTAGGACATTTGTGGGAATAATAGGCTAAACATTGGAGTTAAGTTCTACTTTGGTTCCTTTTTGTGTACGCAACCTTATTCCTTAGGGTGCCTTTTTGTTTGGTATCGGAGATTAAGAACCGGATGTGTCTTTGTGTGGTTCTTTTCTATCACTGTTTTTGCTCTTTGGCTCTTTCTTTTGCCCTTTGGCTCTTTCTTTTTCATTCATTTTTTTTAAGAGACTATTTTTTTTTGGGAATTTTTGATGTTTTCCCGTCTCTTTTCTTTTCTTTTTTCTTTTTGTAGTGATAGTTCTCCGTATACCCACCCCAAACTTAGATGTTGCTAGTTCCATGAGCAACCCCAAACTTGTTTTGTTGCCAAGAATTTTTTGAGAACTATTACCTAACTCCAAAGAGGGTAAATCATTGTTTTTCTGGTCTATTGGCTTGTAATGTGGTTTGTCACCGAAACAAAAGGGATATATTTTTTACGGCTCAAATTTGGCTAGCAAATGATAATAATAATAATAAAGGGTGGCTTAAAAAGGCTCTGGGTTATAACAAACAATTGCCTCAATGCATATAATATCAAACTAACCAGTCAGCAGAGAATTAGAGCAAGTTCAAGAAAATAAACAAGTGCACGGTACTCTCATAGTAATTCGAAAGAAAGTAGTAATACCGTTTGGAAATATTTGTCTCAAATCCTCACATGGCTTAAGTATATCTGAAAGTTTGAACACTTATCTCAAAGACACCAGCTTCATCACTCGTCTCTCTGTCTCTCAAGCTTCCGCTCTTTCTGAGCAATCACCTTTGTGAAGGTGGAAAAACACAAGAAGGGGGGGTTGAATTGTGTTTTAAAAGTTAAAACTTTTTCTTAAATAAAACTTGTTTTGCAGCGGATTGAACACAAATTAAAAGAGAATCTGAGTGAGAGAAAGAATGACACAAGATTTATCCAGGTTCCTCTCACAAATTGGGAGTACGTCCAGACCCCTTGTTACTAACAAGAGCTTTTCACTATAATCTACACAAGATTACAAACTGCTCAAGCACACTTGCAAAAGATTTCTCAAATGCTCAAGTTACACTTAACGAGAGACTTCTCAAACATACTTAAAGATAAGAATGAATGTTAATGGACACTTGATATACTATCAGATAGGGGTGCTCGCGGTTCGGTTTGGATCGGTTTTGAGGCAAAAGTCCATTCGATCCAAAGTTAATATTACTTGCGGTTTGGTTCGGTTTTGGATGACTAATTAAAAAAAGGGAAAACAGTCATTTTGGTCCCTGACTCTACAGCTCGCTGTCATATTGGTCCATGATTTAAGAAAAAACACAAAATAGTCCCTGACTCTGAAATCAGTTAGTATTTTTACGGACTGCAGGGATCAAAATGACTAACGGACTGCAGAGTCAGGGACCAAAATGACAGCGAGCTGCAGAGTCAGA
Organism: Trifolium repens; assembly: GCA_030408175.1. Classification (NCBI taxonomy): domain Eukaryota; kingdom Viridiplantae; phylum Streptophyta; class Magnoliopsida; order Fabales; family Fabaceae; genus Trifolium; species Trifolium repens. The sequence continues at coordinate 29,875,275 of CP125848.1, forward strand.
GACCAAAATGACTAACGGACTGCAGAGTCAGGGACTATTTTGCATTTTTACATAAGTCAGGGGTCAATATGATAGCGAGCTGCAGAATCGGGGACCAAAATGACTGTTTCCCCTTAAAAAAAATCCGATCCAATCCGATCCAATTTTATGCGGTTTAATTTGGATCGGTTTTTGGATATCCAAATTATAAAAAAAAAATTTATTTAAATATTAATATTACAATGACACGGTAAAATAATATATTTGATGTAAAATACAATATATAATATGTTAAAAGTTAATATTTTGCAATGAAAATTATCAATTATATTTGAAATATATGATATAATAAAAAGAAATACATTAAATTGAACTAATAAGTATTATTGAGAAAATTGAAAATCAATAATTAATATATTATAATGCAATATATCATACTAATAAAAAGATGAATAAGTATTAAAATATATGTATGCGGTTTGGTTCGGTTTGAATCGGTTTTGAAAAATCAATCCAAAATTCGATCTGATCCGGAGGTTTTCACAAAAAGGTCATCCAAACACATCCAAAAATATTCGGTTTTTTGCGGTTTTCGGTTTTTTTGGATCGGTTTGCGGTTTTTATTTGGATTGGTTTGAATTTGAGCACCCCTACTATCAGAGGTGTTTACAAAATACAACACAGATTTGCTTTAAGACTTTGAATGACAGATAGAACTAGAATGTCAGAATATTTCAGAGCCTTAAACGCAGTAATATAACAGTAGTCATTTCTTCCATTTGAGTCTTCTATTTATACTTCAATGGAATGTGATGACCGTTGCAGAGAGATAAGATGCCAGCTGGAATTTGAACGTACAATTGATAGTTGTACATTGCCTTCTTTGGTAAAGAAATCCAATTCCACTACCTTGCAATTTGAATTATCACTCAATCATTTTGAGTAATAATAGTACGATTGTACAATCCTCAAATGCGCTCCACTTATGGATAAGGTTAACGTTGTACCAACGAATATTCCTTCCTGTGGATGTGACGGAGTCCCAAAGTAGATTGTTCTTCAATCATTGATTCTGATTCTGTCAGTTCTTGAATGACGCAAATTTCTTTTGTTTCAGAGTCTGTAGTTGTAGCTTCTTAAGGTCTTCAGCTTCTGAGCCTCTCAGAGCCTAGCTTTTGTCCTCAGAGCCACTCACTTCAGAACTTGAATTTTAAGCTTCTGATGATCAGCGATATACTTTCAGAGCTTCTTAGCTTTGCTTCTCTGCTTTTATTCATGGTTCTTATGAATGAATTTTAACTATTAATTCTGCACACTAGAATAATCATTAGTAATACCAATTGCAATTTTAGTACTTTGTTATCATCAAAACCAATTAAAATACTAGGGATTTATGTCAGACCCACTTTGTTCCAACAATCTCCCCCTTTTTGTTGATGACAAACTAAAGCATTAAAATTCAATTGTTGTTGATTTAATTATTTATGTTAACTTCAGGTTTCAAAGCTTTGCAAGCTCCCCCTGAGTCTGATAATCCATAGGGTTAGGTTTGTAAGCTCCCCCTAAGTCTTATCCATAATTAATTAAAGCAGTTTAAGAGTTAATTTTTTAACTTGAAATAACTTTTCATATTTAACTCTAAGAGGCAGAGGTTCGTAAGCTCTTCCTTCAGAGTCTGATAATATTTAGAGAAGGTTTGCAGACTTCTCTCATTTTATCTATGAAAATGTATTTCAAATCTAAAATTTTCTCCCCTTTCAATAAAGTTCAGACTTAATGAAATTAAAAGAAGGGATAGAAGTTGATTCAAGATGCATAAACATAACAGTCTCAGATTTATGCATAGTAAACGGAATCAATTATTATCAATTTTAACGTTATTCTTACTCCCCCTTTTGTCATTAATCAAAAAGTAACGAAAACAAGATAATCAAGTCAAATAACGCATATCACAAGACAGTCAAGTCAATGAGTGGTTACAACTATGTTCAATTAAATGAACTGTGTTGATTTCCAGATAGACATGAGTGTTTGAAAACATTATAAAAGGAGATGATTCTTCTCATTTTATGCATAACGAATAATCAAAGAATACATTTGAAAGAGCAATCAAGAAGAAAATCAAGCAATGAAGAAAGCTTCAGAATCTAAAGAGGAGATCAAGAAGGAAGCAACATCTTCACGCTCAAGAGGAAACAAGCAAACAAAGGAAACAACAAAGCAAGTGATTGATTTAACAGAGTCTGGTGAAACAGACTCTGACTATGCAGAGTTTCTGAGAACATATGATCCTGAGAAACCTTACTCAGACTATCTGACTGAGTTCCACCAAGCCATGCTTGACTATCTTTCTGATGCAAACACTGCTGGGGATTCAAAACCAGAAGTGCCCAAGAAAGATGAGTTATATGCTAAGTCTGATGTAGAGTCTAAGTAGTGTTCTCACTATCTATGTAATAAAACTTTGCATTATTAATAATAATAAAAAAATTCTTGCTTTTAAATTGTTTATTTTCTTTGCATGTTTCTTATATTCATTTAAAATTGTCAGAACACCAGTTACCAGACACGCCTCATTCGGTATTGGTGCCCCGCTGTTAAACAGGCTATAATACTAAGAAGTTATTTCATGAGTAAACAGGAATACTGATGTGGGGGAACCTTAGGTTTTCAAAAGCCTATATAATTTTAAAAACAAGATGTTCTCCAACACCTTTCACTAGGTTCAGCATCCACAAGAGTATCAGACATAATTAGTGAATACAATTTTTAATTTTGAAAAACAAAAATAAAATTAACATACATTCAGATACGCAAACAATTAAGCATGGATAATCAACAATTAATTAATCAAAAGATAGAAATTATCCAATAGTTACAAAACAAAACAGTTATATGTGCTCAAACATAAGGTTAAGACTTGGGTATTTGACTGGCAAGCTTCTGTAAGAACAACACCATCTCATCAATCTTCTTGTGAGTAGCTTCTCCAGATACATTCATGTCAGCCCTCGTGTCAGCCCTTAATTCATCAATCTCATTTCTCATCTCTTCTTTCATTTCATTCTTCATTTCATCTAGTGCCATTTGTACAGCAGGAGGTATGGCAGAAGATGGAGAACCTTGGATAAGCCTTACTGGAGATCTTGGAGGGGTAGTGTCAACCACAACAACTTTACCTTTATCAGCAGCTGGCTCATCTAAGTTTTGATCAAGCATAATGGTGTCCTCACCCTATTGTGGACCTATTGCTTGAGCTTCAAGCAGCTCTTGAGTTTTAATCTCAGCAATCCTAGAAGCTCTCTCAACAAAAACCCTTAGAGCCTCTTGCTCAGCCCTTTTCTTGTACTCAGCTTCAACTATACTAACATATGTCTCTTCCTCCTCAACTAGCCTCTTAGCTGCTTCAATGCATTTCTGAACACTTTCACTTACAGCAGCTATCATATCCTCTCTACGCTTGCACTCTTCATCATGATTGAAATTTGTTATTCTGAGAGCACTTGAGTGATTAGATTTTGCCATGACATTCCTAACAACCTCCATTCTTTTTCCCTTTATATTGTCTTTCACATAATCAGCCAATATGTGCAAAGACTCTCTGAAGTTCTCTTCTATCCTTCTGGCTTCAGCATCAACATCAGATGGAAACACAAAAGCTGCTTCTTTCATATTCTTTAGTCTCTTAAGACTAATATCAACAACAATATTTAACAGCTCAAGGTTTGGTTCAGAAGCAGGATTAAAGAAGGGTTGGTCATGGTTGAAGGGAATGGAAGGTGCAGGCCGTTTTCTTTTGAGAGGTTTGATGATAATTTTGCTTAAGTTAATTTTGTCATGTTAAATGGGTAGTTCAAAAGAGTCATCAATGTTTATGGACTGTTTAATGCTGGCTTCTATGAGGGGTTAATTTGGTCATAACGTAGAACAAATTCACCATAATTCAATGGTTTGTAAACAGGTCCAAAGGTTTGAGAATTTTGTTCAGCAGCAGGGTATGTAGGATAGGATGCAGTGGGTGAATCATTATCCAAGATTTCAATAATGAAGGGTGGTTGGTCAGCAATTTCTTGTTCAAGTTCAAACTGTGGTATTTCAACATTCTGAGGTGGTTGTTTCTCAGGTTCAGAAGTGATGATGATACTTGGATTGTTTTGTTCAGGAGCAACAGAGTGTAAGGGTGGTGTTTGAACAGTGATTATGGGTGGTTCTTGAATAACTGGTCCTTGAGGTGTTTCAGAAGTCACATTCAAGAACTTGTTGATGGCATGATTTGGGGAGTTGAGATTTGAGTGTGTGAAGGCATCACCAGATAAAGGTGGTGTAAGGTGATCTAAGAAGGAAGTGTCTTCAGCAACAACTACCTTTAGTGCAGGGATTTTGGTTTTCTGTTTAGCTTTTTGTTTTGGTTTGGGTTGTAGTTTTGGTGCATGTTTTTCAATTTCATGCAGACTCTCACTGCTAGAGTCAGTGAGAGTACCTTCTGATGATGATGATGTTGATACAAGTACAATTTGATGTTTTTGGTTAGGCAAGATCATAGATATAGGTTTTGACAGATCTATGGTTGGGCTAAGAGTAGGTAAATTTTGAGCTATAAAATTGCTATTAACATTAGGCTCAGAGACATTACATTTAGAAGCAGCTTTGTTAGGAAGCCTTTGAGCTTTGGTCTTTATCCTTTTAGGATCTCTGACAACTAGAGGCCTTTCATTCCTCTTTTTGCTTCTCTTCTCCTTTTCAGCATTGGTTTTCTTGACTACCTCAACAGCTCTATTTTCTTGTCTCTCAGAGGTTCCAATATCCTTCTGAGCAGCTGTACCTTCAGCTTTAACCTCTTGACCTTTAGAGACCTCAATTGTTTCCTCAGCAACTATTGTGTTCTCAGCATTATTAACCATCTCATCAATATTGTCCTGCTTGTCATCAACTTCTTCTTGATTAATATTCTCTTCTTCTTCTTCAACTATAGTCTCTTCAAACACTACAGGCTTTCTTTTTGACCTGGTTATATCCTTAGGACCATTAAAGACATCCCAGTCTGGTACATCCACTACCATGCTTCTATCAACCTTAGCTTCAGTCTCCTCTCTCACCATATCCAAGAAGTTCTCAATAACTTCATCATTGTCATGTTCTGAGATAGTTGGGAATCCATCACACCAGAAGTTTGTCTCCCAGATCTTCTTGAGAGGATGTTCTGGCTTTTTCAAATATTCCTTCTTTACCAGCTGCATATTCACTAAGATGCTTGCACCAATTTAGCAGTACAGAAGACTTTTAACCTTTCTTTGGTTTTCATGATCTCTATCAGTCTTGTTTGTCTAATAAGCTCTGAGATCAACCTTGGATGATGAATTGTTATTGTTGCTTTGTGATGGCTCTCATTGATGCACCAGCAGAGATGCTCAAACAACATTTCAGCCAAATTTATTTTTACTCTTCTATGCATAAACCAAAGAAAATGCCTGTGAGGCCATGAAATAGTATCCTTTCCTCCTTCTCTTGTAATAATAGAAGCAAGAAAGACTTTGAATGCAAAATTGAATTCTGACTTCATCAACTTAGCCTTTCCAAGTTCAAAATCTTTTCTGCCAGCAAGGTAAAGATCTTCCTTGATGGAATCAGCATACTTACTCTTTACCTTATACTGATTAATGTTCTCACCCTCATTGTCCAAGCCCAGAACCTTTGCCACATGCTCTTGGGTGATCAACACACTGATGCCCAGTAGGTTAGACCTAATCTCTTTTCCTTTGAAGGGTCTTAACCTCAATTGTGCTCTAGTTTTTCCTTTAAGTGATTTATCTTTAGCAACCAACTTCTTAACTTCCTCATCAACAGCAAATTTGTCAAATACATACGCTTTATTCCAGAAATTCTTGACGATGTCGTAGTAAACAAAACCATTCAGCATATCAAAATAGTTACCCCATTGTTGATCATAAAACAAGTCTTTTATATCAATGCCGTTTAACTTCAAGCTTTCAAAATCCACAAACTTTTCGGTAAGGAATTCCATACCTTCTCTACCACAGTCGTTCGTATTTGGGGGATCTTCGAGAGAAGCTTGAGAGTTTAAATCTATCATGGGTGGTAACTCATGGTTGAAAGGTCGTTGAACAATTGTGCGAGACGGTTGAGCAGTCATTGTTGCAGAAATTTTGAGAAAGATGAGAGAATTTGGGATTCTGGATTTTAGGGTTCGTGTGTTGGTAGTGATTGTGTAAAAATTGTGATTTGTGAGTGAAGTGACTATTTATATCAAGCAATATACACACACAGAGAAAATATGCCAAAAGGAGGGAGCGCGAACAGTTTAAAATTAATTTTAAATTGCATTAACTGCAGATTCATCATTAACTGTTCCCTAGCCATCAGGATCTAGACACGTGTAAGAGAGACTCTATCATAGCTGACACGCGTAAGGACAACTGTAGTACACTTACTAGTACTAAATGTTTCATTTTCGCTTAGTTCAGAGCAGACTCATTAATATCTTACACCTCATCAGAACCTGTTACTTTTCAGAGTCTCACCACATTCAGAGTTTCTCAAAAGAGACTCTGAACATTAGAGGCTCTGAAAGAGCTTTAAACTCTGACTCTATTTTACATCTCAGAGCTAGTTTTCTTCAGAGATAAAATGCATGTTCAAATTCTTTTTAATAAAGTGAAATCTTTCAATAGCTAAAGGCTTAGTAAATATATCAGCCCATTGATGTTCAGTATCAATGAACTGAATATCTATAGTGCCTTTTTGAACATGATCTCATATAAAATGGTGTTTTATTTCAATATGCTTAGCTCTGGAATGCAAAATTGGATTCTTAGATAAATGAATGGTAACAGTATTATCAAAATAAAGTGGAATACTGCTTTCAACTATGTTATAGTCCTCTAACTGATATTTCATCCAGAGGAGTTGGGTGCAACATTTAGCAGCTGAGATGTATTCTGCTTCTGTTGTAGACAAAGCAATAGTTGCTTGTCTCTTGCTGGCCCAAGATATGAAATTCTCACCAACAAATTGGCAATTTCCACTAGTGGACTTTCTCTCAATCTTGTCTCCAGCATAGTCAGCATCACATAATCCAACTAGCTTACTATCTAGGGATTTTTTATAAAGAAGTCCTAGATTAGTTGTTCCTTTCAGATACCTAAAGATTCTCTTAACAACTGTTAAATGAGATTCTCTAGGATCTGATTGAAATCTTGCACACTGACATACACTGTATAAAATATCTGGCCTAGATGCTGTTAGATAGAGCAAAGAACCAATCATACCTCTATATAGCTTCTGATATACTTTGCTTCTAATTTCTTCCTTGCTCAAGTTGCTTGTAGGATGCATGGGTGTGGTCATTGTCTTACAGTCTTCAAGGTTGAACTTCTTCAGAAGCTCTTTAGTATATTTGCTTTGATGAATCTAAGTACCATCTTTTCCTTGATTGATTTGAATTCCAAGGAAGAATTTCAATTCACCCATCATGCTCATCTCAAATGCATCCTGCATAAGCTTGGAGAAATTCTTGCACAAGGAAGCATTAGTAGAACCAAATATTATATCATCAACATAGATCTGAATAATTAAGATATCCTTCTTAGTTGTCTTTCTGAAGAGTGTATTGTCAACTTGACCTTTTTGAAAACCATTTTCTAAAAGGAAATTACTCAGTCTATCATATAAAGCTCTTGGAGCTTGTTTAAGATCATATAGTGATTTCTTAAGTTTATAAACATAATCAGGGTTTTTCAAATCCTCAAAGCCTGGAGGTTGTTTGACATACACTTCTTCAGAAATGACACCATTTAGAAATGCACTCTTAACATCCATTTGGTATAATGTAATTCCATTGTTGACAGCATAAGATAGTAATAACCTGATTGCTTCCAGTCTAGCTACTGGAGCAAATGTTTCAGTGAAATCAATACCTTCTTGCTGACTGTAGCCTTGTGCTACAAGTCTAGCTTTGTTTCTTACAACTTCACCTTGTTCATTCAGTTTATTTCTGAATACCCATTTGGTTCCAATGATGTTCTTATATGTTGTCTTTGGAATTAAGTCCCATACATCATTTCTTTGAAATTGATTAAGTTCATCTTGCATTGCCACTATCCATCCATCATCAGTTAAGGCTTCATCAACATTCTTGGGTTCAATCATAGATATAAGTCCCAATAAAGAATCACTTTGTTGATAAGCTGATCTTGTCTTTCTTGGACTCTCTTTGTTTCCAAGAATAAGATCTTCTAGATGTGATGACTTGTACTTGAATTTCCTTTTTGGAGCTTCAGCATTTTCTTGCATTTCATCTTCTGAGATATCATCATGTTCTTCAGATGCTTCTATTGGAGATGCTCCTTCAGAGACTACTTCCATTTCAGCTTCTGAAGCTTCATTAGCTTCTAATGTTTTCTCAGGTTCTGGAAGGTTGTATTGATATGGCACACCTGCATAGCTATCATCTTGCTCTGACATTTTACTGTCAGACTCTTTATCATCAAATCTTACATCTATAGATTCTTCCACTTTGTTAGTTTCAGAATTATACACTCTGTATGCCTTTGGCATCAAATTTCTTTTTATAGACCTTATTGTTTAATGTGTAAGTACATCCAAACTGATGAAAGTAATAGATATTAGGTTTTCTTCCTTTGAAGAGTTCATATGTTGTTTTATTCAATATAGGTCTGATATAGATCCTATTTTGAATATAACAAGCCGTATTCACAGCTTCTGCCCATAAGTGCTTAACAAGTTTAGTCTTATGCATCATGGTTCTTGCCATCTCTTGTAAAAACCTATTCTTTCTCTCTATAACACCATTTTGTTGTGGTGTTCTAGGAGCAGAGAACTCATAGATAATTCCATGGTCTTCACAGAAAGTTGCAAAAGGTTCGTTTTCAAACTCACCACCATGATCGCTTCTGATCCTTAGGATCTTAAGACTTTTCTCACTTTGCACTTGTGTGCAGAAGATGTAAAATACATCATATGCATCATCTTTTACTCGCAAGAATTTAACCCATGTCCATCTACTGTAATCATCAACTATGACAAGTCCATATTTCTTCCCATTGATTGAGGTTGTACTTACAGGACCAAATAAATCAATGTGAAGCAATTCAAGAGGTATTGAGGTAGAGACAATGTTTTTGGGTTTAAAGGAAGTTTTAGAAATTTTCCCAATCTGACAAGGACCACACAGAGCGTCTGAGTGATACTTAAGATTGGGTAAGCCTTTAACCAAGCTTAGTTTGCTGAGCTTGGAGATTAATCTCCAGTTAGCATGACCTAAGCGCTGGTGCCAGACCCACTTCTCATCACTCAGAGATAGTAGACATACTATCTTTTGCTTTGTAAGTTCTGACAGATTGACCTTATAAACATTGCCTTTCCTTAGGCCTCTGAATACTATAGATTTGTCAGACTTTCTAGTTACAGTACATGACTCTTTATCAAATACTACCACAAATCCACTGTCACAAAATTGACTAATGCTAAGTAGATTGTGTTTAAGGTCTTCTACAAGCCATACAATATTAATAGATAAAGAAGAGTTACCTGTTGTACCTGTCCCAATGATCTTCCCATTTTGCTTTCCTCCAAACCCCACATTTCCTCCCTCTTTCAGAGTGAGGGTTTGGAACATATGCCTTTCTCCGTTCATATGTCGTGAGCAGCCACTGTCCAGGTACCAAGAATGCTGCTCTGGCCTTCTTGGAGTGCAGATCTGATGCAAACACAATTTCAGACTTTGGTACCCATATTTTTATGGGTCCTTTGGAGTTAGTCTTAATTGCCTTAGGTGGTCTTTGTTTGAAGGATCTATCAGAAGTTCTAAAATTATCAAGCCTTTTTGAAAATGTTTTGGGCTTTGAATAATTCTTAGACTTAGCTCTTGAGTATATCAGAGTCTCTTTTGTTTTAACATTGGTCTGAGGTTTGGAAGTCTTAGCTTCTGATCTAGTCAGAGTCTCTGACTTCTTTACTCCAGACTCAGATGTCTTTTCAGAGTTTGATATACTTTTGACTTCTGATTGACTTTTCACAAAGACAGCCTTATGTTTTGTTTTATCAATGTTAGAGGGTTTAGAAAATAATTGATTGTCTTTAAAACGTGAGAATCCAAGACCTTCACCTCTATTTCTACTTACATGGAAAATTAAGGAAGCTATCTTACTTCTCTTCATGCCATTGATAAGAAGTTCTTGCAGAGCAAATTCATGCTCTGGAGGAACCTTATCATCATATACGTAATGAGTTTCAAGAAATGAGTTTCTACTTTTCAGAGACTCATTTTCTTCACTCATTACGTTTGCTTGTTCAGTCAGGTGATTGTAAGCCTTTTTGAGAACCTTACATTCACCTGCCTTTTTTGTAAGCAATTTTAAGGCATCTTTAAGAGAGTCTACTAATTCTGATCTAGAAAGTTTGGCAATTACCTCTTCTTCATCCTCAGAGTCTGAATCTGCTTCAGAGTCTTCTCTGTCAGAAGTAGTTGCCATCAAAGCTAAATTGGCTTCCTCATCACCATCAGAATCTGAGTCTTTATCAAGATCTTCCCAAGTTGCCAGAAAGCTCTTCTTAACTTTGCTCTTATATCTTTCCTTACTAGAGCTTTGCTTAGATGATCTACTCTTGTTTTCTGGGCAGTCAGCAATGAAATGACCAGGCTTGTTGCACTTGAAACACTTGCTTTGGTCTTCCTTTTTATCTTTAACAGTACTAACTCTCTTGGAAGACCCTCCAAACTTGCCTGCATATTTCTTGCTTCGTTTTGCCCATTGAGAGACCTTAGCAGCCATCAGCACCATCTCTTCTTCGTCATCAGACCCAACTTCATGACCCTCTTCAGAAGCTTTATCTTCAGACTCTATAACCTTAGCTTTCAGAGCCTTTGATGAGCCCTTAGAGCTTAAGGTTATTCCTTTCAGCTTCTTGGTTGATTCATCAGTCATTAATTCCATTTCATGACTCTTTAATGAACTGATTAGATCTTCCAAGGTTACTTCATCTAAATCTTTGGCTTCTTGAAAAGCTGTCACCTTGGGTCTCCATTTTGGAGGTAAGCTTCTAAGTACCTTTCTCACCTGATCAGCCACAGTATAGCTTTTGTCTAATACTTGAAGTCCAGAGACTAGAATTTGAAACCTAGAAAACATAGTCTCAATGTCCTCTCCATCATTCATTTTAAACAGCTCATACTGATGTACCAACAGGTTAGCTTTTTCCTCTCTAACCTGTTTGTTACCTTCATACTTGGATCTCAAAGGATCTTTTACTGTTTCACTGTAAGGTGAGTTAGGCAACAGACCTAGCTCCTGATACTAATTGAAGGTGGAAAAACACAAGAAGGGGGGGTTAACTTGTGTTTTAAAAGTTAAAACTTTTTCTTAAATAAAACTTGTTTTGCAGCGGATTAAACACAAATTAAAAGAGTATCTGGGGGAGAGAAAGAATGACACAAGATTTATCCTGGTTCCTCTCACAAATTGAGAGTACGTCCAGTCCCCTTGTTACTAACAAGAGCTTTTCACTATAATCTTCACAAGATTACAAACTCCTCAAGCACACTTGCAAGAGACTTCTCAAATGCTCAAGTTACACTTAACGGGAGACTTCTCAAACAAACTTAAAGATAAGAATGAATGTTAATGGACACTTGATGTACTATCAGAGGTGTTTACAAAATACAACACAGATTTGCTTTAAGACTTTGAATGACTAATAGAACTAGAATGTCCGAATGTTTCAGAGCCTTAAACGCAGTAATAGAACAGTAGTCATTTCTTTCATTTGAGTCTTCTATTTATACTTCAATGGAATGTGATAACCGTTGCAGAGAGATAAGATGCCAGCTGGAATTTGATCGTACAATTGATAGCTGTACATTGCCTTCTTTGGTAAAGAAATCCAATTCCACTACCTTGCAATTTGAATTATCACTCAACCATTTTGAGTAATAATAGTACGATTGTACAATCCTCAAATGCGCTCCACTTATGGATAAGGTTAACGTTGTACCAACGAATATTCCTTCCTGTGGATGTGACGGAGTCCCAAAGTAGATTGTTCTTCAATCATTGATTCTGATTTTGTCAGTTCTTGAATGACGCAAATTTCTTTTGTTTCAGAGTCTGTAGTTGTAGCTTCTTAAGGTCTTCAGCTTCTGAGCCACTCAGAGCCTAGCTTTTGTCCTCAGAGCCACTCACTTCAGAACTTGAATTTTAAGCTTCTGATGATCAGCGATATACTTTCAGAGCTTCTTAGCTTTGCTTCTCTGCTTTTATTCATGGTTCTTATGAATGAATTTTAACTATTAATTCTGCACACTAGAATAATCATTAGTAATACCAATTGCAATTTTAATACTTTGTTATCATCAAAACCAATTAAAATACTAGGGATTTATGTCAGACCCACTTTGTTCCAACACTTCGGTGTTCTTTGTATAAAGGCGTGGAATTCAAATCATCCAAATCTAGTCGTTACGTCACTAGAACTTTGCCTATAACTTTTAACATGCGCTAGATAATAAATAAGCAAACAGTTATTGCATTTTTTAGTAAGCATAGGGGGCTGTCAGCAAATGACATTCATTACATAGATGATAAACTACAAAGATACATAGATAGAAAGGGAACAGCGGGAATGCTCCATGACTTACTGCCCGCCCTGGTTGATGATACACCAGGTGTAAATAATATAGGGTTCAACTCTCTATTCAACAGGTCCATGATGTTATCTGAGTATTGACCTGTTTGTGTATGCTCTGTTTGTGTTTGTTACCCCAAACTTTGAACTTTTGTAACGTTGTCATAGCTACTTCACCTTTTCACCCACTGTGCACCGTGACTGACCAGGTTTGATAGTTGACTTTATCTTTTGTTGCTCAATTTGGTGGTACCCTTTTTGCTCGGTTAAGAATGTCTGCGTCTCTGTCCCAAGAGATCGTCTCTCCTTTACTTGGGACTTGAGGCGTTCATTCATCCTTCCATCTTGACTGGATAAAAATCTGGAGGTTTATTTTTATTTTTCTTTGGTACAATGGTGATGAATTTTGTGGTCTAATGGCTGTATAGAAGTTTTGGGAATGAGGGGTAGGAAAATATTGAGGTTTGATTTTTGTGGTGATGGATGAATAGAAAAGAGATGATGATGGTGAATTTGAAGGTTTAGAAGTGTAGGGTTAATTGGGTGGATGGTGTAAGTGTTGCAACCAATGTTTCTTTTTGTAACTTCCAAACTTTCACCGTGTCATGAGCAGTTTCATTGCACGATGGTTGTTCCAATGCCATGTTTTTCAAAAGTTTTTATTTTCATCGTGACACAATAGGAAAATTTGTTGCACGATGGGCTTTGGAACAACTCTTTTAAAATTCTTTTTTGGACATAAATTTTTTGCATTCCTTCCCTTTTGAAAATAGATCTTGTAGTTTTGAAAATTACCTAATTTGAAAAGAAATTTTAAAATTCAAGAAAATTAAATGAAAGCAATAAAAATACATTGGGTTGCCTCCCAGGAAGCGCTTCTTTAAAGTCATTAGCTAGACGTCAGAAGACTGTTAGGGCATGTTATATGAGAGATGGAATATACCATCCGTCTTCTTCCTCTTCTTTGTTAAGAATCCCAGGAATTTGAGAAACAGAGGATATTGCTTCCATACCCTCTTCAGCTTGACCTTAGCAAACAAAGCACAAATCATATCTATGACTTTATCAATTTCTGTTTTTTCTTCGGCTTTGTTGCTAGGTTGTTCTTTTTGTTGGAGATCTTGCTTTTGAGACTTTATTGGTTGGGGTTCAGCTCCCTTATAGAAATCTTCATCCCGAACACTTGACGCGTTGCGTTGGTCCGTTTTTATTTCAACCAATTGTTTCTCTTGATCTTCTTTTTTATCATGTGCTTCTTCCTTACCGTCCGTTCTTGGCACAATTTGTTCATTCTGTAGAAAGAATTGTTTCTTTCTTGCGGTTGGTTTTCCAAAGCTGATAAGGATTTCCTCTGGCACATCATCTATAATGACAAAGTCCAATCTAATGACTTTAATGGGCACATCTAAGATTCCCGCTAGATAGATTTCACTGTCATCTGCTAGAGTAAGTTCCATGTCTATGACTACCATTGATTCAAGATTCAATTCTAACCTTTCTGCTAGAGAGTAAGTCATCCAATATAATCTAGAGTTGAAATCACAAACCGCTCCTTCAATGTCCACCTCCCCAATAGAACAAGGTATTGGGAGACATCTATGGTCTTGCCAAGGTTTCCTTGAGAACGTTACCTCACCTTCTTTAATGAAGGATCTCTCCTCTAGTGGTGGATTATCTTCTAACTTCCTTAAGGCTTCCTTAAATCTTTCCACATCTTGGGCCTTTTTCGCCTTACTGCTTGAGGTTTCAGATGGTACTTCATTAACCTCACAGTCTTGACTTTCATCGCCCATGGACTCCTCTTTGCCTTTCTCGATGTTAGTGTCCAGAATAACCAACTGTTCATCTTTGTCCCCTACTTATAACATGACTTAAAGAAACTTATTAGTAGTAAAGCACAATAATAATGATAATAAACAAAGATCAAGACAAGATTTACAAAAAGTTTTATTTTTTTGTTGTTTTTGCAAGTCTATCACTACAGGGATTCCCAGGTAAGGGAGGTGGATCACAATGGATCGCTTAAATACCAAGCCTTGCCTTAGCCAGAATCGTCTGTAAGTTCAATATTGCAAGAACAAATTTTAATTTTTTTAATTTTATTTTAAAATATATATATATATATATACAAATTCCTAAAATTAGCTTAACAACTTCGTCTATACCGTCCCCGGCAACAGCGCCAAAAACTTGACTACGGTCTGGCAAGTGTACCAGTCTGTCGTCGAGTAATAATTCACACTCTATTGAGTAGAATGAGTTTGTATCCACAAGGACAGTGCCTCGGTTACTAAGATTATTCTAGGATTTGTTGAGATTGTCTCCGCTTTATAAGTTGGGATAATTTTAGATTCAAGAAACAGAGAATATAACTAGAAAGAAAGACAATTTAAGAAGAGAGGTTAAGTAGTTGGAATCCCTCCCTTATTCCTGCTGGTGCTATATCGTTGACTATTCCTTTTTATTATTGACGAACTAATATAAGTAGTAATAACCGCGTACGAGAATTACCCTAATTACGAGTATAAAAAGCATTAATTAATAGAACAGGGAACCCGTGTTAGACACGTTGTCACGTCCTCACGCTAGCAATTAGAATCTAAATATGTAGTCAATTAAGATTGGTTTCAGTAGTTCTTTAGCCCTTAACCACGTGAATGTCTAAGCTATTATCTATTGATCGGGGTTGGTTGCCGGTTTTGAGGCACAATACTAGATCACTAACCCTATAAGTTAGTTGGCGAACCTTGGGTAATCCTAACCTTGAAGCACAATATTAAATATCACTAACCCTATTGAGGTTAGTTGCCGGCCAGTGATAAACCCTGGCCCTAGGCGCAATGCTAGATATCACCATCCCTAAAAGCGTTCCCTAATTGTAGCTATCAATTGGGTTACGTAATTAAAACATAGACAAAAGAATAATAAAACTGAATAAACAATAATATAACTTTTAAACCAAATTACATATTACCAGCATTCATAAGGGAGTTTATCTTCTCCACCTAACCTAAAGGAGTTTAGCTACTAATAGACATAATTAAATTACTAGAATTAAATAAATGCATACCAATAACCTTGCTACCTTGCGGAGGAAGTTACCTTTCCCGTTGAAGGGGGAAAGTTCCTTCCCTAGAGCTCCTCCTCCTTTGCTCCTTGTAGAGAAATAGTTCTCTAAATTTCTGAATGAATAATTGTGAAGGAGGAGAGCTCTATTTATAGTTTTTATGACTTTGGCAGCAAGGCTCATCGCACTACGATGGTCCCATCGTACTACAATGTGTAGATTTTCTTCAAAAATATAACTGAAGATTCGGTTCTTTTCTTGGGCGCGAAGTTTTCCTCCTATCGTGCTGCGATGGGTGCTATCGTGCTGTGATGGCAAATTTAGATTTTTGCTCCAACACGAAAGTTGTAGCTCTTCGTCTTAGATTTCCAACGTATGGTCACGGACCTCATTCTGATACTCGTACCTCAAGTTATGGTCCGCATACTAAAGGTTGCGCATTTTCTTCATTATTTGCTCTTTTTATGCATTTTCTTCAATCATTGACTTCTTGGACAAGTAGCTTTGTTTCTTTAGGTTTTTGTCTTGTAATTGGTCTAAAACTAATACTAAACTAATAATAAATAATACTAAAAACATTATATAAATTACTGTCATCATCATTTCAGTCAATGGCCACATCATCCACCCATTTATCTCACAAATGTGTTGAATCTGTGTTTCACGTGCCCCTAAAAAAATGTAACATAAGCTTTTTTATAAAGTTGACGACCATTTTTATGTAAGGGACTAAAATGTTTAACGTATTGCAGGGTCAATGACTATTTTATATTTTTTTTGAGTTGGGGACAATAATGACAACGAGTTGCACATTCAGGGAATAAAATGGTTGTTTCTCCATCCTTTGTGCCAACTCAGCAAACTAGTGTGTCCTAAAAAAATTGTCACGTCAGCTTTTTTATTGAGTTAACGGTCAAACTTAAAGTAAGGACTAAAATGACTAACAGAAAGCAGATTCAGACACTATTTATTAGTTTTTCCTCAGTGATGGACTAGAATGACAGCGTGTTGCACATTGAGGGACCAAAATGGTTGTTTCCCTTCATTGAGACTTCAACACTTTTACATCTTAATACCTTTAATCTTTAATAATTCAAATTAGTTGAGATAAGAGTTTTGGTCCTCTTAAGCATATGGACTCTAACTTATGTGTGTGAAAAAAATTTGGTTGGGAGATGAGAATTCACTTTGTGTGCCCTACATGTTTTCTGACGGAGATTAGTTATCGCTAACGGCGGTAGAAACTTTCTACCAATATCATAGTAACAAAAAAATGTTACGTACTTCTTTTGCTATGATACTAGATACAAAATAAAGTTGTGTCAATAAAAGTTGTGTCATTTTTACAATAAAATTAAAAGAAATAGACTAAATTGGTTTTTTGTCCTTTAACTTATTTATTTATTGATTTTTTTTCTCTTAACTATTTATTGTTACTAGTCCCTTAACTTTTGCAATATTAATCCTTTCGACTTCGACCCTTACAACGGTCATATCAGGAAACGTTGGAGAGGATTCAAATTCAGAGATACGTGGCAAGACACGCGTCGAGTCATTAGT
The DNA here is from genome assembly GCA_030408175.1 of Trifolium repens. Lineage (NCBI taxonomy): Eukaryota > Viridiplantae > Streptophyta > Magnoliopsida > Fabales > Fabaceae > Trifolium > Trifolium repens. The sequence goes on from CP125848.1 coordinate 29,892,541, forward strand.
TAATATGCGTTACTAGCAGTTACTTGTAGTTTCCAAACAAACAATAAATGTTTATTAACAATGGTGAACATTCAATATTCTTTAAAAATAAACAAAGTACTATGTCCCAGAATTTACGATCCTTCTTGTTTGAACTATAACTAGCGCTTGTTTGTTTACCAAAACTCAGTGAAAATAGTAGGTTTCAATGAAAATTCATCGAAACAACATTTTTTGTGAAGAAAAAACAAGCCAAAATATTAATAATAATAGCACAAGAAAATAATAATTATATTAATAAAAATTAAAAAATTATTAATAATAATAACAATTAACTTTGTAATCCGTTTTAAAAAAAATTAAAAAATATGTTGAAGAAACAGGAAAGAAAAAGAATCACTCACTATGCATACACAATATCGATTGTCCTTTTGTTTTGATCAATTGCGTAAAAAATATGTACTGTGTATTTCAATACTGTAGCATGAAAAATTTCAAACTATATGCACATCGATTGGCATAAGAAAATAGGCAAATCGATTGAAAAGAACCCGGTTGTAGTTGTGTCTTGTTAGGAAGAAGTAAAAAAAAAAAAAAAAAGTCTGAGGGGTTCGAGTGAGATTGTCTGGTGAATGTTTTATGTGTAATTTTAACTAAAAAATCTTTCAAAATCCATTTCAGAAATAAATCCATCAAAATCCGTAGACTTTTGAATATCAATAGACATTTTAAAAGTTGTGAGAAATCTCAATTGAATACTGAGAGATTTTGTTGCGTTAAAAAAATCTTGATTGTCTTAATTGAATACCATATGACTTATTTGACTTTCCTAAAAATCTTGACTGAATACCACAAGATTTTATTATCATAAAAAAGTCTTTTAAAATCTTAATTCAATACACCCCCTAAAACTTTTTCTTAAAAACAAAGTGTTATGCAACTGATAGAACAAAAACAAACACAGTCAAAGACAAGTGAGATAGGCAGAGAGAGACACACAAGCAATTTATACTGGTTCCCCTCACAAATCAAGAGTAATTCAGTACCCTTGCACTTCCAAGGGATTTCACTATAACCTCACTAGATTACAAACACACTTGCAAGAGACTTCTCAATGCCCAAGTTCAACAAGAGACTTCTCAAACATACAAAGTTATGAAGGATGATTATCACACACTTGATATAATATTAGAGGTGTTTACAAAATACAACTCAAATTACAAGACTCAACTTTCTAATTCTAAGATATTAAGAACATAGAATAGAAAGAATACCATATTTTTCTTAAGTGTCAGAGCTTCAGAGTCTTGCGTAATGGAATAATAGTCATTTCTTCCAATGAGGTCTTATATTTATAGAGAATCATTTGAAGATGACTGTTGCAGAGAGATATAAGATGTCAGTTGTAGATTGTATTGTTGTGTGAGTTGTGAATTGTCTTCTAAAGAAAGAAAACTAATTCCACTACCTCATGTGTTTGAATATTGCTCAACCATTTTTAGTAATAATAGTACAATAGTATGATTCTTCCAAACGCTCTACTTATGGATAAGGTTAACCTTGTAATCCAAGAATATTCTTTTGCTGAAAGTGACAAAGTCCATTTTATAATTATTCCTCAATCATAAGATCTTGTCTGTCAGGTTCTTGGAAGATGTACATTCTTTTTGTTTCAACTTCTAATGGTGTAGCCTCTGAAGGTCTTCAACTTCTGATAGACTTCAGAGTCTACCTTTGTATGCTTCTGAACGCTTTTTTCAAAACTTGAAGCTTTAGCTTCTGATGACTTTCAAAGCTTCTTAGTTTGACTTCTTAGCTTTTGTTCGTAGTGTTCTTGATTAAATTTTAACTTATAATTCTGCATATTAGAACAATTATTAGTAATACTAATTGTAATTTTAATACTTTGTTATCATCAAAATTCATTTCCACTAGGAGAATATTATTAGACCCACTTTATTCCAATATAGTAGGTAACGAATGTCGAGCGCATGCATCTTGTTGTTGGTTGCGGGTTGGTCATGTTGGATGAAGTTAGTAGAGTATAACTTTTTTTATAACACAAGTATATAAAAATTAGACCCCATACATACTTAGGCCCTATGTGGTTGCACCCCGAGCCTATGCTAAGACCCGACCCTAAAATATACACAGTTAAAAGATAAAATGAGAATTGAGAACTTATAAACTGAAGTCAAATATCACTTTAATTTGTTTTTTTTATTATTTTTACAAAAATTATTTTTATTTTTTTAGGTTGAATATTATTAGCCATTGTAACATCCCGACTTTAATTAATAAGAGTAATATTAATTTGAAAGTAATTTGAAGTAGCCCAAATTTTAGTAGTAACTTATATTAGTGTTTATGTGGGTATGTCATGAGAGAGGTATTTTAGTCAATAGGAGCAGCTCATTAGTTAAACACCCAACCTCTAATAATCTTTATTTTCCATTTCATTTTTCAGAAGTTCACCCATAACTTTGTTTCTTCTCTCCCATACGCAAGCCATTATCAAACCTTCAATTTCTACAAACTAATCTTGCATGTGAAAAATCTCTTTTACAACTAATTCATATACACAACAAGGATATCAATTTCAGTTTTGATTCTTTTCTCTCCTCCCCTCTCTGACCGTGCTTCACCTTCCACATCCAAGTTTCCATTTTTCTCTCAATAGGAGCATGCATGTGCCAATTCATGAATGAATTCATCTTCTTGTTCAATTGGGAAATTATGGTAAGAAGAAACTAAACCTCTTTATTCTTTCTCTATTTATGCCAAACCCTAAGACCCCAATCTTTAAGAAAAATGAGCTTTTATGAGTTAATTAGACTGGTGTTGATGGAAAAGGGATTTAGTAGATTGATTCAACAAGTATACGTGAAATAAGGAAAACTAGTATGAAACCCGTATAGACCTACTGCTAGTAAATTGAACATAGCTCTTTGTGTGTAAGCTCAATTTCTGTGAAACCTGAACCATGGGAAAGAAGACATTGTTGAATATGTAAATTGATTTTGGGTTTATTAGTTTTTGGGCCTTAGGAATTAAAAGCCCAAAATTGTGTTGTACTAAGTCCAACTTCTAGAGAAATCCATGAAGCTCTCTAGAAGATAAAAATAAGTTGAGACTTTTGTAGAAAAGTAGAGAAAATTCTAGAGAGTGGCTTATAACCATTAGATTAAGTTTGTGGTGGCTAAATCCTAATCATTGATTTAGGAATGCCACTAGTATAAATAGAGGTATGTAGTTGAGGTTGGATCAAGCCAAAAAATTATAAACACTAAATAATATAAGTAGCATTCCCTTTTCCAAAAGTTCTCTATCCTCTCCCAAATACTTAAACATTTTTTCCACCTATCCTAAACTTCCTTCCAACAAAGTGGTATCAGAGCTTGAAGATCCTCCTAAAGATGGCAAATAGTGGTGTTCCCTTCCAAGTTCCAATGCTCACAAAGAGCAACTATGATAATTGGAGTCTAAGAATGGTGGCTCTCCTTGGTGCACATGATGTGTGGGAAATAGTTGAGAAAGGCTTTGTTGACCCGGAGAATGAAGGCACTACATCTCAAACTCAAAAGGATAGTTTGAGAGATTCATGGAAGAGAGACAAGAAGGCTCTCTGTTTGATCTATCAAGGAATAGATGAAGACACGTTCGAGATGGTCTCGGGAGCAAAGACGGCCAAAGAAGCATGGGAGAAACTTTGAACCTCTTACAAGGGAGCCGATCAAGTGAAGAAGGTACGTCTTCAAACACTAAGAGGAGAGTTTGAAGCTTTGCATATGAAAGAAGGTAAACTTATCTCCGATTACTTTTCAAGAGTTTTGACGATTACTAATAACCTAAAAAGAAATGGAGAGAAGTATGATGATGTACGAATCATGGAGAAAATTCTTAGATCGGTAGATCCAAAGTTTGAGCATATTGTCACCGTCATCGAAGAGACAAAGGATTTGGGGGATATGACAATGGAGCAACTTCTTGGGTCGTTGCAAGCTTATGAAGAAAAGAAAAAAAAAGAAGGAAGATATCGAGGAGCAAGTACTGAAGACACGAGTCGATTCACCTAGAGAAGAGCATGGTCGGAGCAACCAAAGACGAGGTGGTGATCGAGAACGTGGACGCGGTCGTGGTTATGGACGCGGACGAGGTTGGAGGCCTAATGATGACAACAACCAAAGAGGAGAAATTTCATCAAGAGGCCGTGGGAGAGGAGCTCCAAAACCAAGGTACGATAAGTCACGATTCAAATGCTACAACTGTGAGAAGTTTGGGCATTATGCTTCCGAATGTAGAGCTCCTAGCAATCGTAGAGTTGAAGAGAAGGCCAACTATGTTGAAGAAATAAACCAAGAAGACGGGACACTATTGTTGGCCCACAAAGACAATGAAAGAGGTGGAGATAATCAATGGTACCTTGACAGCGGTGCAAGCAACCATATGTGTGGGCGAAGAAGCATGTTGGTAGAGCTAGATGAATCAGTGAACAGAAACGTGGCTTTCGGAGATGAATCAAAAGTGGCGGTGAAAGGTAAGGGAAATGTTCTCATCCGATTGAAGAATGGAGATCATCAATTCATTTCCAATGTTTACTATGTGCCAAACATGAAGAGCAACATCTTAAGTCTTGGACAACTCTTAGAGAAAGGTTGTGATATTCAATTGAAGAATAATAATCTTTCTATAAGAGATCATTCAAGCAAAGTCATTGCTAAGGTGCCGATGTCAAGAAATAGAATGTTCGTGCTCAACATTCAAAATGATGTTGCGCAATGTCTCAAGATGTGCTACAAAGAGGAGTCATGGCTCTGGCATCTTCGATATGGGCATCTCAATTTTGGAGGGTTAGAGTTGCTCTCTAAGAAGGATATGGTTAGAGGATTGCCTTACATCAATCACCCCAATCAAGTATGTGAAGGATGTCTACTTGGAAAGCAGTTCAAAATGAGCTTTCCTAAGGAGTCAAGCTCAAGAGCACAAAAGCCATTGGAGCTCATTCACACAGATGTGTGTGGACCGATCAAGCCAAGATCACTCGGTAAGAGTAACTACTTCCTTCTTTTTATTGACGATTTTTCAAGAAAAACATGGGTGTACTTTTTGAAGGAGAAATCGGAAGTGTTTGAGAAGTTCAAAAAGTTTAAAGCCCATGTTGAGAAGGAAAGTGGCCTTGTGATCAAAGCCGTAAGATCCGACCGAGGAGGAGAGTTCACTTCAAATGAATTCCTAAAGTATTGTGAAGACAACGGCATTCGGTGACAACTGACAGTGCCAAGATCCCCTCAACAAAATGGAGTAGCAGAGAGAAAGAATAGGACAATCCTTGAGATGGCGAGGAGCATGCTAAAAAGCAAGAGACTACCAAAGAAGTTGTGGGCAGAAGCTGTTGCATGCGCGGTCTATCTATCAAACCGGTCTCCGACAAGAAGCGTGTTGGGAAAAACACCACAAGAAGCCTGGAGTGGAAGAAAGCCTGGAATTTCCCATCTAAGAGTCTTTGGAAGCATAGCTCACGCTCATGTACCGGACGAGAAAAGAAGCAAATTGGATGACAAAAGCGAAAAGTATATCTTCATTGGTTACGACAACAACTCCAAAGGCTACAAGCTCTACAATCCTGATACGAGGAAAACTATCATCAGTCGGAATGTCGTTTTCGATGAAGAAGGGGAATGGGATTGGAGATCGAGTAATGAAAACTACAACTTCTTTCCACAATTTGAAGAAGATGATGTGGAACGAGAGGAACCAAGAGAAGATCCAGCTACCCCGCCGGCCTCACCGACCCCGAGTTCTGAAGAAGAAGAAAGCTCAAGCGAAAAGACTCCTCACTTTAGAAGTTTGCAAGAGATTTACGAGGCAACTGAAAATCAAGACAATCTTACTCTTTTTTGTCTTTTTGCGGATTGCGAACCCATGAATTTCCAAGAAGCATTCGAGAAGAAGACTTGGAGAAATGCCATGGACGAGGAGATCAAGGCAATAAAGAAGAATGACACATGAGAGTTAGCCTCACTTCCAAAAGGGCACAAGGCGATCGGTGTGAAGTGGGTGTACAAAGCAAAGAAGAATTCTAAAGGAGAAGTTGAAAGATACAAGGCAAGATTGGTAGCAAAAGGATACAGTCAAAGAGCTGGCATCGACTATGACGAGGTATTCGCTCCAGTTGCTCGATTAGAAACTGTTAGACTAATCATTTCATTGGCAGCTCAAAACAAGTGGAAGATACATCAAATGGATGTCAAGTCAGCCTTCTTAAATGGGGTCCTTGATGAAGAAGTCTACATTGAGCAACCACAAGGCTACGAAGTCAAGGGAGAAGAAGAAAAGGTCTTGAAGCTAAAGAAGGCACTATACGGGTTGAAACAACCAAGAGCTTGGAATGCTCGAATTGACAAGTATTTTCAGGAAAAGAATTTCATCAAGTGTCCATATGAGCATGCACTCTATATCAAATTGCAAGGTGGAGATATTTTGATTGTGTGCTTGTATGTAGATGACTTGATCTTCACGGGGAACAATCCAACCATGTTTGAAGAGTTCAAGAAAGAGATGACAAAGGAGTTCGAGATGACCGACATTGGATTAATGTCTTACTACCTCGGCATTGAAGTGAAACAAGAAGATCAAGGAATCCTAATCACTCAGGAAGGTTATGCTAAGGAGGTACTCAAGAAGTTCAAGATGGATGATGCAAATCCAGTCAGCACGCCAATGGAATGTGGAATCAAGCTGTCAAAGCATGATGAAGGAGAAAGAGTTGATCCATCACTCTTTAAGAGCTTGGTTGGAAGCTTACGATATTTAACATGCACGAGGCCTGGCATGTTGTATGCGGTTGGAGTTGTCAGTCGATACATGGAACATCCAACAACAACTCATTTGAAGGCGGCTAAGAGGATTCTTCGCTACATCAAAGGTACAACAAACTTAGGCTTGTACTACTCTGTTTCTGATGATTACAAGCTCGTTGGATATAGTGATAGTGACTGGGGAGGAGACGTAGATGATCGAAAAAGCACAACTGGTTTTGTTTTCTACATTGGAAACACAGCTTTCACATGGATGTCAAAGAAACAGCCGATTGTCACTCTTTCCACATGTGAGGCGGAGTACGTGGCGGCCACTTCATGTGTTTGTCATGCAATCTGGTTGCGAAACCTGCTAAAGGAGTTGAACTTGCCGCAAAAGGAGCCAACCAAGATATTCGTGGACAACAAGTCAGCAATAGCTTTGGCAAAGAACCCAGTCTTCCATGATCGAAGTAAGCACATTGACACACGTTATCACTATATTAGAGAATGTGTTTCTAACAATGATGTGAAGTTGGAGTACGTGAAGACGCATGACCAAGCAGCCGATATCTTCACCAAGCCTCTCAAGCGCGAAGACTTTGTCAAGTTAAGATATTTACTTGGAGTAGCAAAATCAAGTTTAAGGGGGGGGTGTTGAATATGTAAATTGATTTTGGGTTTATTAGTTTTTGGGCCTTAGGAATTAAAAGCCCAAAATTGTGTTGTACTAAGTCCAACTTCTAGAGAAATCCATGAAGCTCTCTAGAAGATAAAAATAAGTTGAGACTTTTGTAGAAAAGTAGAGAAAATTCTAGAGAGTGGCTTATAACCATTAGATTAAGTTTGTGGTGGCTAAATCCTAGTCATTGATTTAGGAATGCCACTAGTATAAATAGAGGTATGTAGTTGAGGTTGGATCAAGCCAAAAAATTATAAACACTAAATAATATAAGTAGCATTCCCTTTTCCAAAAGTTCTCTATCCTCTCCCAAATACTTAAACACTTTTTCCACCTATCCTAAACTTCCTTCCAACAGACATGATTTGGCACCAAGTAGACACTGGAATCATGAATTTTCATTGAGTATAGCTAGAGAAATTATGTGTACAAGATAGTAAATTAATCTGCCCTGAAGTTTGGACCTGTCATCAGTGTTTTTATCATATTAGTCAAACCGTAACTTCGTTTCAAATGGTATTTACATGTCTGGAAAGCCGACGAAATTCCAATCGTTTGGGTGTTAATCTCGTATAATTTGGATTAATATTGAAGTCAGGGGACGCTTCTGAAGTTGAAGAACTGATGCTGTCAATTTCGGGTTTTGGATTGTGAATGGTATGCGCTCAACTACGCGAAGGGATGCTTGAGAGCGTACGAAACAACTCGGTGATGCTGGATATCTCAGGTGGATTTCTTTAAGTAATTATGGCAACCATAAGTCCGATGATTAGGATTTTTATTTTGTTTATTAAGTTAGAAAACTAGACACATGATTTAGAAATTACAAATGGTATGTTTGAAATGAACGAGTAACTTCCCTATTCCCATGAACTCATTTTGTGTTAAGGGAATGTTTAATAATTAAGGTTTTCATGTGATATGAGTTAGGGGTTTTTGGTGCCTCAATAATTAATGATTTGAAACTTTAACAATCCAAAATAAAACTCAATTCTCACATTACCAAGTGATCGGTAAAACCTTATTGGTTTGGCTAATTGATTGATACGTTATGGAAAATTATTATTATTTCTTTATGGCTCAATTAACTCCCAACTTGTATGAGAATGATCCTTAACTATTAAACATGTTATTACACCATCTCAAATATCAAGTTACAACAATAAGATGATGATTTAGGAATTAAGCTCATGTAAGTATTTCTCGGGATTTGTTGTTATTTTAGTTTAATTAATTAGTACAGTTGATCAATTGTGGTTGATCCCGAACCACCAAGTTACCAAGTATATTTTCCGGTGGATTTCCGGACATTATTAGAAATCCAATTCAGTTAAGTTTATAATAATAATAATAATATGTGAGGTATGACCGTGGCAATGTATATTATTATCGCAATGCCCTCGAGTCACCATGAGTAATAAAAGTAACCAAGATAATGATTGTGTGATATACCTTTATTTATGATTATACTATTCTTTAATTGGATACATTTTTTTATTGAACTTTGGCATTGCCTTTAAATAACTAATTAATTAATCAATCAATCATACATATGTGTTTCCAATCGTGGTTTAGCAACAGCAATCAATGGATGAACCTTGGGCATAGTGAGTCCATAAAGTTCCTGAGTATCAATAATATTATTATCTTGATTAGGTGGGGGAGTCCAATCAAAACAATGAAATAGTCGAGCCAAAGCAAGTAAAACAAAAGTGACTCCAAGTGGTGCACCTGGACACTTGCGTTTTCCAGCGCTAAAAGGCAATATCTTGAAGTCGGGACCATGGCTAATCTCAACTCGACTCCCATTAGTTAAAAGGTGCCTCTCAGGTATAAACTCGTCCACGTTGTCCCCCCAAATCTTGGTGTTTCTACCCAAACCATGGGTGTTGACGAATACACGTGTTTTAGCAGGAATATAGTAGCCATTGATAGTAGTAGGCCTAATAGATTCATGTGGAATGAGGAATGGGCCTGCTGGATGCATGCGAAATGTTTCACGTACAACACATCGTAGATAGTTAAGGTTTGACAAATCAGATTCCATCACCATTCTATTTTGGCCAACCACTGCATCAAGCTCCTCTTGGATTTTTTTAAGAACATCAGGATGTTTGATTACCTCTGTCATCGCCCATTCGTTAGTAACAGCTGAAGTGTCTGTTGCTGCAGCTATCATGTCCTAAATAAATATCTTGTTAATCATATTGCATGTATATATATATAAATAACAATATACTAGCTAGTATATATGAATCTAAACAATATATATCGATCAACAGAAGAAATTAATTAAACACAATACTTGAATCAAAGCTTTTATCTCAACATCCTCCATATGCTCTTTTCCATTTTCACCTGGCAAAGAAAGTAAAATATCCACAAAATCGAGCTCTTCATCTTCACCTTTTAGTGCCTTTCTATGTTCCTCAATAATTTTGGAGTGAAAATCGTCAACTCTTTTTTCTACTTCCCTCATTTTCTTTTCACAACCATGAGGATCAATCCACCTCCACATTGGTAAGTAGTCACCTAAATAAACCACACCTAATAGCCAAAATAATTCATGAGTTATGTGCATGAACTCTATAGCCTCTTGTGGACCAGCAGATTTAGAACCAAAATATTGTTTTCCTAACAACATCCTAGTAACATTGTTCATTGAGAAAGCACCTAAAACTTCCCTCAAATTAATAATAGCTGGCTTCTTTTCTGTTTGAGTTTTGGCCCAAACATCTTTAACAAGGTGTTGAGCTTCCTCTTGACGATGTTTTGAGAAGGATTCAAGCCTCTTTGTAGTTAGTAAATGTTCCATGCAAATTCTTCTCATACGTTTCCAATGAGGCCCTAAAGGTGCCAATGCAACGTCACCACATCCATATGCTAAATGAACTGCAGCAAGTGTGCGTGGACGAGAAGCAAAAATATCATCTTGAGAAACAAGTATTTCACGTATAATATCAGGATCATTAGTAGTAATAGCATCAATATTTCCCAATTTCAAATAAACTAAGGGTCCATATTTATCACATATAGATGCCAAGTCTCTATGAGGGAGTTGTCCTAATTGGAGAAGGTTACCAACAATAGGCCACCTTGGTGGACCTGGAGGGAGGACGTTTTTCATGTGCAAAGATGGAGATTTTTCTATAAGCCAATGTCGAATGATTTTAGAGACTAATCCTATAAGGAGTAAGGTTAAGCAAAATGTAGCCAGCACCATTTTTTTAACATCAATCACTTCATAACAAGGAAAAAAAAGAATTTTGTTTTCAATGGTTCTAGTCTGCGTTTTACGACCATATATTGAATCAAATGCACGACATATTTTCGGTAATTAAATCCCTTATATATAATAATATGTATGTGGAAGACTAATTTAATCAAATTTGTTTTTCTTTCATGTATTTAGCATGTCTAATGAGTCACGATCTTTACGAGTTCTCACATATCTTTTTCCTTTTATTTCTTTTATATATTTAGTTTCTTTTTAGGTAAAAGTATTGTTTTTTGTTGGTACACCTACAAGTGGATAGGACACCATGCGCATGAATGTTTTCAAGTTTTATTTTTATTCAAGACACACAAATGTTGCATTCTTCCTACTTCAAATTTTGCACATGATCACCACCATATGCATGACCCTTCCCTGAATTATGCAATAAAATTATATATCACAATTTAACAACATCAAAATATTTTGGTCAAGACGTGTCCATAAGCCCATATATTATGTTTGTGTTAATGCAAAGATGTTCATTTTATGTTTAAAACGTGTCCATGTTATGTCCATATATTACGTAAAGCTTTTATATGGCCATATTGTGTTAAAGAAATATCAATAACATATCAAAATTAGTCCATTAGAGACTAAAAGCAAAAATAAAATTTTAGAAGGACAAAACATATTGGTTTTATTTTTAGTGACTAAAATTATATAGTTCGCTATATTTCTAGATATGAAAAACTTATTTACCTTAAAAGAAAAATTAAAAATAACTAATGTAGAACAATTTTTTCTACACAGTGTAATGATACTAAATATCACACGAGTTCTTTTAATATAAAATAATTTACTTTTTGTTTGAAGCAACATAAAATAATTTACTTAAGTAGGTGATTTGTCGAGTATATGTGCGTATCTTGATTATATACGTACAGGCCCGATCCTGAGCTAAGGCAATGGGTGCGACGGCCTAAGGTCCATTATTTTAAGGGGCCCACATTTTTTTTATACCTACCTACTATTAAAAAAATTATTATTAATTATGTTTAAAAAATGAAATGTGATTAGGCCTAAGAAATAAGTGTTATGAATAAGGTTCAATTTTTTTTTACGTACTAAATAACTAAGTGATTGAGGCCCAATTGGTAGAAAACATAATTAAGGCATAATTGGTAGGATTACTAAAATTGAATTCCGTAGAACAAAAAACAAAACGAATTTTGTGGTTAATTTCCTAAATTTTGCTTTCTTGCAAGGTATGTATGGATGCTATGGTTTTTTCTTGTTTAGATTTTGGTGTTGTTTATATAATATATACTCGTATGATAAATTGATAATTATACTTTAATAGCTTTTTCTTGCTTTAGTTTTTGTGTTCCTAATTTTATTAAAGAATTATTTAATTTAATAGGTTATTTTTTGTATCCAATTTCAACCATTTGGATCTTACAAATTCTCGATTCGTCCCTGAAGTCAGCATTCTACTTCACAGGTGCTATTGTTCTCTACTTAATATTTGTTTTTTGTTTCTATTTGAAGCTATTGTATCAATTGCTTATAGAATTTTACTGACAGTGCCTGTGACTAGCATCGGCGGAAAGAAGTTTTCAAAATTGAAGTTGATTAAAACCTACTTGAGATCATCATGTCACAAGAGAGATTGAATGGTTTAGCAACTTTGTCAATCAAAAAGGATATGTTGGTGGACATTGATGTTGATGTGCTTATTAATGATTTTGTTTCTCAAAATGCTCGAAGAAATCACTTCTTATGAATTTTCGAATAAAAAGGATGTTTTTGATATTTTGTAAAACTTATTATGTATTAATGTTATTTTATTAAATGAAAGATTTTTTTTCTTTATATTTGGCCTAAGGCCCATGAAATGTCAGGAACGGCACTGTATATATACGTATATAACATTGCAAATTGTATCTTCGCTTTCTCTTTTCTCTCATTCTCTCTCTTAATCCTACTCTCCAAAATTTAGGTATTAAAAGAGGAACCATAAATATTGCGAGAGTAATCAAGGAGATGAGGTCACAAGATTATTAAACGGAAATCAATATTAACCATTAGATTAAAATTTAATAAATGGCAGAGATGTGGAGCAACTCTTTAAAGTTAATTGGAGTCAACATATATCATCTCTCTCTCTCTCTCTCTCTCTCTCTCTCTCTCTCTCTCTCTCTCATATATCACCGAAAAATAAGTAGGCCCCTCAGCACAAGGCGTACCCAGGAGCTCTACCAGAGTTTACAAAAAGTTCAAATAATCAACATAAGTAAAAATACAATTAATCTATCTATCTATCTATCTATGGGGTTTGGATTTCCTCCATTTGTTTTCTCTCCATTTATTCTCCATTTAGAGAGAGAGATAGAAACATTAAATGAGTGTTGTTGTTTTTTGTTGCTGGGTGGTTACCCATTAAATCCTTTGCGGACAAAGTAAAGAGGGAGAGAAAAAGGAGGACAAAAATTCATAGGGAAATAGGAGTGTATCAGAAAAGGAGAGAAGGCATGCACTGGGGTTCTGATTCACTCTTGACTTTTTGATATTTTTAATAAAAAATAATAATAATATTTAAAAAATAAAAAAAAAAAAGAGAAAATGGTGGAGTGAAAAGAGGCGTGAGCCTCTATACATTTTTTGTTTTTTTTTTGTTTTTAGATAATAATAATCTATACTAATATATAAAGGGGATACAAAATTTTTGGGATGGCTTTTTTATTATTCTAATTTTACCCTTAAAAAATAACTTCCACACAAAAATAGATTTTCAGTTTTTTTTTAGTAAATAAATTTTTTTTCTTTTTAATAACTAAGCACAACTTCCGCATAAAAGTAGGTTTTCAGTTTTTTTATAGTAAAAAATAAATATATTTTTTTTTCTTAATAACTAACCACAACAAAAAAATGAGGTTACATAGTTATCAATTAACAAAGTCCAATAAAAAAAGAGATTAAGTAATTATTTATATTTGCACAATACAAAGTATTAATCACACACGGAAAAAAAAATCGATTACACAAACGGGCACGGGAACGTGCCCGTTTGGCGGCTAGTAATAATAATAATAATTAAAAAGAACAAAAACAAAATAAAAGAAAGAAAGGGAAAGAGATGGGGCACGTGAGCTGCCCCTTTTAGTTTTTTTTTATATATTTTTTTATATTTTTTTGTTTGAATAATAATAATAAAAATAATAATAATGGTGGTAATTATAAAAATAGAAAGAAAATAGTAATAATGATGATAATTAAAGGAAGGAAATAAAAAGGAATGATGATAATAATAAAAGGAAGAAAATAAACTTTTAACAAATTTTTTGGGATTTTTAATAAAATAAATTGACATATTTTTGGATTTTGTTAAAAAAATAAAAATAAAATAGAAAAGAACAAATAAAAGGATTAAAGTGGGATTCGAAACCATGACCATACACTCGTGACTTCTTGGACACTCTACTCACCACCAAATGCGACCAAAATTAATATGATAATAAATTAAAGTGGGCAAAATTTAAAGTATGACAAATGAATATGAAGTAGGATCTTGGGTCAAAAATTGGGGTATGACAGATGCCCCTATTTAAGTTTCTTCATCGGGAGAGATGAAGATTGAAATCTTCGTCTTGACGGGAGTGAAGAGACTTAAATACAGAATACACAATTTTGGACCTAAGATGCCGAGGATGCTTATGATGCAAATGCGAATGCAAGACTTTGAATCTTGTGGAAAATGGGATCACAAGAGACAAACTTTTATTACCGGAGAAAAGAGTGACGTTCACAGGGGAATGACACAAGTGACCCGACTGGGGAAGAGAAAACAATAAAAGGGGTACCCGAGTCCATCGAGGAAAAGGATCCAACTCCACTGGGGAAGCAAAGTAGTTTCACTCGAGAAGAGACTGTCTACTATCATGCAAGTGATATGTAACACCCCCTTTTCAGAGACTGAAAAGAAGAGTGTCACAGTTCTCTACCCCAAATTTAAATGTGCTTAAATACAAGCAAATGCAATTATGTTGATTTATTTTTTTCTTGTAAAGTGAAAGTAGTAAGTGAGAAATAATTTATTCAAATATATGCACTATATTTTTGTCTATAAAAACTTTTCAAAATTCTCTTTTTATAAATTTAAAGTAAGCTCATGAATAATATGCATCACTTATAATTAAAAGATTGGCAAACATAAAATACTTTTATTCCACATAAGTATCTTACAATCTTACAATTGGAAATAATTAAAAGATAATATTTACAAAAGACTCTAACCCACAAATGATCATGAGCTGGTCAAACACTAAAGATGTCACCGAGAGAGTACTCCAATGACACCATATAAACACCTTATATATCAAAGAGATCTTTCTCTTCGGTCTCCAAAAATAAAACTAGATCTCTAATTCAACACTAACGGTCTTGGTATTAATGTCTCTCACAATGCCGTTTTCCTCTTTCCAATGAACTTTAACTTGAGGTCATGATATCTTGCACTAACTGTTGTAGGGGGTGAATTACTCGTACACAAGTTACCATCGTGATGATGTCACAAGGCTACACATAATATTATACAAGTACATGCAGTTTTATTTAACTAGTATATATACATACCTGAGTACCTACTCATGTATTTCAAATCAAATAAAATCAAGTAATCAAATATTCACAAATATACCAATTACACAAAACATTATATCAACGTCACAAATCAACAAAAAAACAAAGATAATATACTTTATCAAATATATCAATTACCAAATATATCAATCATCAAAATTTAATCATTTTTAATAAATATAAGATCCAAACCAAACTCTTCACTCAAAGTTAGTCTTCTAACTTAGTTAGTAATATCTTTCTTCATCCTACTCCATGGAGACACTATTATGAGCGTAAGGCCGTTTCAACTGCCATATCATGGTTGTTTGCAATGAACATATATCAAATATGTCTCAACCATTCTGGCCCGAGCGCTGCACCTTATTATAGATAGTCCTGCACAGTCAGGTTTCACCACGTCGGGTTTTATGATTTCCTCCAGTCAGAGTTGCTATCACTGACTATTGGTAGGAGTTCAAAACGTAGGTGATCCCCAGGAGGTCTGTAGGCGACCCAACCGAACCTATCCTCAGTCTTACATACATTATAGTACTGTAAGAAACATCCTGTTTTGCTCCTCACTAACCCAAGGTGATCAGTTATATAATTCCTCAACTTAAATTATCTTTGTCAACATCCAGCTTGACATATTAATCCTCAAAACTCATAATGCAACTTATGAGAAACCACCTCAAACTCTCACCATAAACACTCAAACACATAGATATCATTATCAATAAACAAATTAAAGACATAGATACTTTATTTGTTTTTCTTCATAAAATATTGATGGTGACATTTTCAATTGCCAAATCAATTAAAAACATTTTCAAATCATATATTGAAGAAGGATTATTCACACATATAATCAAACTAAATCAATCACTTATCATTTTGCACATACCTTAACATATTTAAAATTAGAACACAATTCCCCTAATAATAGCTAATAATATATATACAAGTAACACATTTCTTGTGCTCATCGAAACTTATTATTAGCAATTCCCCTTACCTCAATGCTTTCCAAAATAACTTGAGCAATCACCTTCTTCTATGATACCTATATTCACTCATCAAAACAACTATCTCTTAACTAACTATCATTATAATTAAAATTCTAATATTATTAATGTATTAAAGGAATTATCCAAATACCAGAACCTAACATAATCAAGAAAATTACATGACATTTTGCTTTCAATTACATACATATTTTTCACGTGCATATTCTTGTTTATTAAGGGACAAAGTACTTGATATTTTAACTCATCATATTAATCCAAAATTTTCATTTTGTGAAGTACTGTCTTTTGGTAGTATCTTTTTACATAACTACAATTTACTTAGTTATCACCTAAAGAAACAATAAGGGTAGTAAACATTAGTTAAATGTTAAAAGTAAAATCAAAACAAGTAGACAATCGGTGGCTAATATATTTGAGTAAGTAGTACCCTGTTTCTTTTTCTTTTTTGAAATTTTGGACATAAAGACTTTTAACTTTATTGAGTTGGTCTAAGCTAAAATTAGGAGAAGTAAAGGAATTAGTGACATACCAAACACTTGGGATAAATAACAGGGCTGTTTTGAAGCTTATAGTGAAGGACCAAAAATTCTAAACTAGTAGATCATAGAACAAATCTAGAAGCCAATTGTATAAACTAAAGAACCTAAACTTGAATTCTATTGAGAATAAAGAGCAACCAAAGTTTTTTCAAAATGAATGAAAGAGACAAGTTTTAAAGAATATAATAAAACAAAACTAGAAAACATTAGACTATGAAAAGAATGAAAAGAAAGATTAGATTCGGACCTTTAATTCCCAAAGCTTGTTGAGAGTGATAGTTGTGTGAAAAATAGTGAATATCAAGGCTCTATTTATAGGGTTTTACCCTTCTTCTACATGGTAAATATACATTCCACGTTTTCTACTTCATGTGTGAAGAAAAATTAAGCCACGCTGGTTCATGCATAAGTGTCATTCTTATCTTAACATTACATTTTTTTTTTAATCAAAAAGAGAAATAACATAAATAAAAGAAAAACGATATAAAGACTAGGGGGACATAAAACCTGACCCAGGTACAATCCAAAAGGGAATAAAACAATGTAAAACAGACCTAGTGGAACCACTCTAAACTATCCTAACAAAAATCCAACAATCCCAGGCGCAACCCAGCGAACCCACGTACGGGCGCGAAACCAAGTTACAAAAAAATGAGAAGCAGACCTCCGTCAAGACAGTTAGAGTTTTAAAACGGCGAATGGAGCGACCGCCAACACAATAACAAACCCTAAGTGCCAACAGCTCCCTGAACAACGCAGCAAGCATAAAAGCTCTTTCGAGCAACAAAATCACCGGAGTGTAGGCAGACTAGACGAATTGAAACCTGCAGATCTCAACAGACCTAGAAAAAACAGAGAGACAACGCAGCCAGACACCAAACACAGCGAGATTTAAAAAGTAACTATACCCTTTCGGGTTAACAGAACCAAACCCTTTCGGGTTTTCGAACCCAACCAAACCCTTTCGGGTTAACAGAACCAAACCCTTTCGGGTATTCGAAACCATACCACAACAAGAGGCCAAAAGTCTACGACCACCCAGTCTCTGAACACGAACACGAACAAACCAGACGCCAAAGAAGAACATCCGGTTGTAAACACCACCAGCAACCAAAGAAAACCAGAATAACAGCTACCAACAAGCCTTCACCAACCCAAACCTGAAAACGGCAAACAGAAACAACGGCAAACAAAAACAAACGGAGAAGACAAAAAGCAAAATCCTTTCGACGAGGAGACCCCACGACCCATCCAACCCCAAGATCGGAACCGGAGCAAACTGCAGCAAGCGAAACCATCAAACCGCCGACAAAAGCTGGAACAACCAAGAACACCGGAGAAACGGAAACGCCGGCGAATGGAGAGAACAACACCGAAAACAAAGAAAGGAGCAAGGAGGTCGACCGTCGAAAAGGAAGGAGAAAGGTGATGCGGAGGACGAATCACTCATCACACCACCAAAACAAGCGGCTACATTGCAAAATCAAAAATTGGATCTGATGGGGAGATAAAAAAAAGAAAGGCGGTTTAAGAAAAGCTAGAGAGAGGTTGGAGTGTTTATCTTAACATTACATAATTATCTCTTAACTTGGCATTCTTATCCTCTAAATTATGCCATTTAATTTTATTTTTAATAACATAAATGATAAAGTTAATGACACTATCTTCATCTAAATATTTTTGTGATTTCAAAAATATTTTTCTTTTCTTTTTCTATGATAAAAAGTTATACTGTTAAATAAATCACTGTCCAAAATTCAGTAGAATTTTATATCAAGAATTTTACTACAGCCTACTAAAATATTTCTTGATTGATTTCTAAAATTTCTTTTCTTAAATCTACTTTCAAAATAATAAATTAGTTATCTGTTTATACAGAGTAAAAATACAACTATCAAGCACACAAGATTATATTTTTTTCGGATAAGGCTACTTACTTGTAACTTGTACTTATATACTGCTAGATGAAAAATTAAATCAAAATTTGTTAAAATTAAATTTCCAAAATATAGTCATAGCTTAGGTTAATTTAATAGATTAGATATATATTTCTAAATCTAAAGTTTTTTTTTTTATGAAAATAATTATTTACACATTCTCACACACTTTAGAGTTTAGACCCTAATTAGTACTAACCTAGTATTCTATACACATTGATAATATTATTTTCTCAAAGTATTATGAAAAATATAAATAAATAATCAAATTCATTTTATAAAAATACTTAAATTAATAATATACAGAAAATACTAGTTTATAAAATTTAGGGCGTTACATGATAGCATGTCAATGCAACATGAAAAGACGAAACATTATCTACTATCCAATGAAGTAATAGCTTAACTGGGTAACACAGAGAGATCAGACATTTTCTACTACCAATAGTAGTGGAGTTAATACCGATAGTAACGGAAGAAGTTTAGTTGTAGTAGTAGAAGTGGAGGTGATTAAGACAAGTTGATGTATGAGCGTGTTCAGGGAATTATAAACTAAGATTAAGGTGACGCTGTCAGAAGGTGACAATAAATATTTGAATCAGAGTGCGCAGCGTGAGAACCGCTGCAAGTGTGGATAAGTGTTTGATCTGTAGACAGTGACTCCTTGAGAGAGGAATGTTTTATTCCAAGGGATTGAATATTAATGACAGGAGAATAAGTGAGGATTAGACCTTGGGCGTGGAATTTAGTCGAAGTTTTGAATTTCGAGGATGAAATTTATTTAAGGGGGGGTAGATTGTAACATCCCAAAAAAATTAATTAGTACAATAATTATTTAATTAAGTGGTGAAGTTGTAATTTAGGAAACTACTCTCAATTAACCAAAAATCAATTGTATCAATCACACTGGTACTTTACCAACACCTAAGTGATTAATTCAATTCTTGTCTCCCACCCACTTACTCCCTCTCTCACGCCTCCCTCTACTTCTTTTAAACCCCCAACACTTACCAACTCCTCCTATTTAAACTCTTGCTAGCTAAGAAAAAACAAACAATCAGTAATTGTTCTCATTCGTTCCTCTCTATCACCGAAAATCATCACCATTAACCTATCTTCTTCAACTCTTATCCAAATTAACATGCAAAGGTTCCATTCTCTCCTCCATCCCTCTAGTAACATGAAAAGGTAAGTGTTATACCTAGAATCTTTCTTTCTAACCTTAATTTCGTGCCTTCCCTCTCACTATAAATTTGTTCCTGTCATGCATGTGAGTGATTTTGAGCTCTTGGTGCTGTCAGGTGATGTGTCAAGCTAAAGAAAATGGAGAAATTCATACACTTGGAACTGTGAGCAATGGGTCAGTTGCAACCAAGAGAATCAAGCTTCAAGTCAGAAGCTTAGGCAAGTTTTAAAGCTTCAAATGAGGTGGGTTCTTAGGTCCTTAACTTAGTTTATTGATTAGAAGCCTAGAATTCCCCAAATATCAATTTGCATGCAAACTTAGGGTTTAGGATCAAAATTAATGAAAGAGTAGGAATCAATCCCAATTCCTACTCCTATGTAATTTATTTTATATTGGTAAACATGTTTATAACGAGTTGCATGAGGATTGTAGGTGTATTTTTGCCAAAATCGTGTTTTTGTAGAAACAGATGTTCTGATGAGCTCGCCACAGCGAGTCTCTATGCGTTGTAGCGAGTGGTTGATGTTCTGTATAGCTCGCTAGGCGAGTTTCTGACTCGCCAAGGCGAGTGTTACAGGTCTGTCAGCACATGAACTCGACGTAGCGAGTAGGAGCTCGCCGTAGCGAGTTTAGCAGGGACAGAACCTGCATTTTTACCTTTTAAAAAAAAATATTAGACACTCATTTTATGTCAGAATGCAGCTGGAATTTCATGAACAGGTTTAATAATATAAAATAGAATATATAATCAGAGAATAACTTGTATATTTATATTTATCAGTAATATGTTTAGGATACCGTGGGCGGGAAAATATTGGCAGAAATGTTTAAATCATTGACTCTAATAGCATTATGCCATGTTAATAGAATTCCTCTGTAATTCTATTAGTTATTATGTGAGCCAACGTCGGAATCCGAGCCTCTGTTTCGGTAGTACGCAGAGTCAGACACCTGGGACCGGCTTGCCTCGGGTGACCTTTGAAGAGTAATTTGACAAGATAATAACTTTCTCTTACACCTTATTTTTATTAATGTTTAATACATGAATTGGTAATACAGTTGAACTTAGACTATTACACTATCTAGGTTCTCCCGGCGTAGTCGCCTATAGGAGGGTAGTAGGACTCACTGAGGCTTAGTAGTCTCACCCCACTCCAAATCAATTTTTTTAGATAGACAGGTTATTCAGAGCAAGGACCAGGCGGGAGACTGACAGTTGGAGCTATGCTTGGATTGTCATATTAGAAGACATTAGTTTTCTTCTTGCTTTCGGTATCATCTGTGTATCAGAATCTTATTCTTTTTCGTTGTGTTGTATAATTTATCACTTATTGTGAAGAATATTTGTAATGCAGTTAGATATTCCGTTTAATTTAATGTACTTAGATTCAATTATGTATGTCTTGACTAAATATTCTAGATATTTTAGTTGGGGCGTTATAATTTGGTTATTAATGTAAAGAATATAATATTCTGTTTATTCAAATATGGCAAGTGCATAGAATATTTGTCTATATTTTAGGAATAAATAATACAGTTTTTAATGTTTTTTTTACGATATTTCATAAGTTTGAAGAAATATATTGTATTTTATTGTCATAGTTTAATTAAGTAAGTATCTAATTTTTTTTATGGGTCGTAGTTGCAAATTGCAAATCTCTATTTTTTAGTTGCTTTATCTTTCATTCTTTTCAACGAGAGTTTTAGTTATATTTGCTAATAATATTGATTATTAGCAATGTTGAAAAAAGCTCTAGTTATTTTAAAATTTGCAATTTAACATGTCATTTTATTCATACAAATATCTTATTAATTTCTTTTAAGTTGTGATTTAAAAAAGCTCTAGCTCTTTTTTTTATGATTTTTTCATTCATGGGGTGCCGGCGTTCAGTTTGAGTATAAAATATTGACACTCGCTACTTAGAGTGCGAACTAAACATAATTTGCTACTTAGGGAGCGAACTCAGTTTACACTTTAACAAAGGTGAAGAGAATAAAAAAATTTGACTTTTATAAGATTCACAACCTAGGATGCGGATTGCGATGTTCCCATTTTTGCAATTTTACATATTTGCTTCCTAAGTAGCAAGGGAGATAAAAACAGAACTTCATGAAGTGTTTGTGAGACTCGGAGGTGCCAAAACTAAATCTCTTTTAACTATTACAAATTGTAAGAGCTTTTTTTTTTACATGAAGTACAGTTCATCAAAAAATAGTAATATTTCTCTAGATTTTATCTTCACCAATTCTCTGCCTTTGAATTTATGGCATTTGGAACTTTTATCAATGAGAAACAGATTAGTTACCTCTGAAAATCAACTTTATATGAAATATTGAGAGATCAAATGTGTACATAATTTTATATGAATTATATGGAACAAGAATGCTTCTTCGAAGATTGTAGCTTTGTCTCAGTTACTTATCAAGTTATCATGGATAGGTTATAAAAATAAAAATACTTTTCAAAGGAGAAATTTTGAAAGGGAAGGTTACTAATAGTAATTGACTACATTAAGATTGAATCATATAAAAAAAATATAACAGAAGTTATATACTAAATAAAAAATATATAAAAGTTTGAGTCTTTACTCTCTTTACAGCTAATTCTCAACATTAATTGAAGTAAACCAGATTAATGATTAATCTAACTTCAAATGCAAAATAGGCCCATGAGGGATCCATCTGTTTGGACTTTGTCGTAGGCTTTGTCAACCTATATATAACTAGAAGTAAATAAATTATTCTTGAATTGAGTTGAGGAAAGTTTTTTAATAAGTATTAAATAAAGGGTCTTGCTAAACAGTGCTTCCAGAGCACTCTTTTAGGATTCCTTTTAAGAAAATAATTTATTTAAAAAGTTAAACATTTTAATTCTCAATGCGTTGACTTCACACATTTTCATAATATTTTTTATAAAACCTTACTATTTAAAGGCTTAAAGAGTACCCCGACCCCCGGAGTGCCCCAACAGAATAAATGGTTCGATTTTCTTTAGTAAAAAATTAGTTATAGTATGGTTTAAAACCATAAAACTGAACCACTTTAAGAGTTGGTTTGGTTCGGTTCAGTTTTAGAGACAAACGGTTTAGTTCGGTTCCATTATTATGAATTTTAAAAACAATTTGGTTCAATCCGGTTTGGTTTTCTTCCAGAACCAAACTATACCAATCCCTACCCAGGGATACTATTTAGCATTTTCCTTAAATAAATAGACATAAAAAAACCGGGGCATAATTGAAACAAGCATTTTTCTCA